>WSYH01005632.1:0-43030 GCA_036426205.1 Ascaphus truei
GTGGCAGGTGAGTCATCAGGAAGCGCATACCATGTGGGAACACATAAAAAAATACTTATGGTGCAATATTGTGCAATTAGTGAAAAGATATTAGAATGTCTAGCACAGAGTGTGTACTCAAAATACTCACAAACGTGAGGTAGGATACAGACAACCCCCAGGGAGACCAATAATCTCCGGTATAGGATCCCTTACAGCAAACCTGTCAGAATACATAGATCACTATCTTCAAGAAATTGTGAAAAAACAAAAATCTTACCTAAAGGATACCACCGATGTGATCCTGATGTTAAGGGATATCCAGTGGGAAGAAAACTTTATATTGGTCACTACAGATGTGACGGCTCTGTACACATCCATTAGACATGAGGATGGATGCAGAGCCGCCAAGCTGTTTTTGGAAAAGGAGGGAACTATGCCGAATAATCAGATAGAATTTCTAATTAAGTGCATAAAATTTGTCCTCGGTAGGAATTTTTTCTGGTTTTGTGATGAATTTTTCCTCCAATTATGTGGAACCGCCATGGGGACCAAATTTGCGCCAAGTTATGCGAACCTTCTCATGGCCATGTGGGAAGATCAATACATATGGTCATGGGCAGGTCATGGCGCAAATTTGGTCACATGGCGTAGGTACATTGATGACATTCTCTTTGTGTGGAAGGGGCCACAGGGAGATTTAGATATGTTCCTCAAAAATTTAGACATTAATGAATTTAATCTCAAATTCACCTCTATTTCAAGCACCTCCACAGTGAACTTCCTCGACAAAACCACTGACTGTTTTTGAAATACATCATTGTCAGAACAATTTCGCTTCAAACGTCTATACTGTCCATATGGAATGTTGGTAATCCATCTATTATGATGGCAGCTAGACCGTAAGATATAATTGTTTGCGTCAACATCCTTAAAATAGTTTTTTGTTTTGATGTTGTTATTTTCTAGGTATATGGTGAGGTCGAGGAAGTTCAGAGAAAGGAGGTATAGAGAGGATGTCATCCATAATGCTTTAGAAAGAACTGCCAGTACATCTAGAGAATCCATGTTAATACCCAAACCTAAAGACCAACCCTGTACGAATATAAATGTGCCATTTATCACACAATATAACAAGGACGCATTTAAAATTAATAACATCATTAATTCCCATTGGTCAATCCTAAAAAATGATCCAATCATTGGGAAACACTTACCGGACAGGGTGAAAATGGTCTATAGGAAAGCCCCAAATATTAAGAACATCGTGGCCCCTAGTGCATTAAAAAGAAAAAATATTGCTAATAACTCAGGCTGGTTGAATCCGACACAAGGTTTTCATGGCTGTAAAATGTGTACAGCCTGCAATTTCAGGTCTAAAGTTACGAATAATTTTACATCTTATACCACCAAGAAAGTATACAATATAAAACAACATCTCAATTGCAGAACAAATTTCGTAATTTATCTCATTGAGTGCAGTTGCGGTCTCCAATATGTTGGGAAAACAATTCGCCCTTTGAAAATACGTATATTGGAGCATATTGGAAACATCAAGAGAAAACTTACCACCCATAGTGTTTCCAATCATTTCTTGCTAAAGCATAACTCTGATCCTATAGGGTTAACTTTTAAGGCCATAGAACAGGTGATGCCAAATTGGAGGGGTGGCAACAGACATTCAGCTCTCATAAAGAGAGAATCTTTCTGGATGTTTGAATTGAACACTATGTCCCCCTCAGGCATGAATTTAGAATTTGATATCAAACCTTTTTTATGAGTTTTTATTACATTATATATTTTAAAAAATTCATCAGTTATTCCTACATTTCCTGCATTAACTGTTCTTTTCTATTCCCCCCTCAGGACACTTTACACTTTATTTTTTACCGATATATTTTGTACCGATATATTTTACATATTTTAAGTTTTTTATTAAAGGTAGATCATGTGATTTTAATAGTTTGAGTATAGATTTGAACTCTGCATATGTATGATACAGAGATTAATAAATTGTTATTTCGCTTTGAAACTGCTTAGCACCTGTGGCAATATATTTACTCTATTATGATGCCAACAGTATACCATGTACTAAGCACTTTATAGTAGAGAATGTGTATGATAATATATTTGAAAAGCTTATGTTTGTCGGATAACTGTTCATGCCTATTTAGGAGATCTGATAAAATACAGACTAGGATGATTGTGTACTAGATAGATATAGCAGGTACTGTTGAAAGACCGCCACCTGCAGATTATATATGTCCAATATTTATGGACAGGCATTCAGTGATAAAGTTTTACTGACTGCCCTGCAGGATCGCGATCCCAATCATTCATGAAATCCATCAGAGCAGCTATCTGGGCCAGTATAACCTTGGCATTAATAGTCTACAAGCATTTCCCAGTTAACCAATTAAATGTTAATTAGAGGGTGTATATATACTAGCTACATTGCTCACAACGTCACTCCTGAAGACGCCAAGAGGTGAAACGCGTAGAGTGACGCTGTCTCTACCCACCGGAACCCTCGGATGCTGATGACGTCACTTCCGGTCGCTGACACGCACTGGTGACACGCACAGCAGAGAAGGAGAAAACCCGAGAGAGAGATCCTATCCGGTGGCAGCAGCAAGCGGAATTTGCAGAGATCATTGTGATCAAAAATGCTGTTTTTTATCTTACTACATGTCAGCTGATAACCACACTCCTCTGGCAACAACTAATCATACAGACTGACACCAGTTCGTAAAGATACCTTTACGTGTCTGTATCCTACCTCACGTTTGTGAGTATTTTGAGTACACACTCTGTGCTAGACATTCTAATATCTTTTCACTAATTGCACAATATTGCACCATAAGTATTTTTTTATGTGTTCCCACATGGTATGCGCTTCCTGATGACTCACCTGCCACCACCTCATTAATACCTTATGAGTTCTCCTTTAATATCGCACAGATGGAGATTTTCGCTGCTGCCTCAAATATCTTTGTCCAGTCTTCGTCTTCTATAGTCCTGCCTAAATCTGTTTCACACTGAGTCATGAAGCTAAGTTTCTGTTTGGGGTCTTTACCAGAACTGATCACCCTTCCGTATAGTGTAGAGATTAGTCCCCGCGCATCAGTTTCTCGCACGCAGAGCTTTTCAAAATTCATCAGGTTAGGATGAGTTGTGTGCTTGGTGTAAAATGCCTGGATCTGGGTGTACCTAAAAAATTCAGTGTTGGGAATGTCTTTTTCTGGCTTACAATCTGTTCAAATGTTTTGATGGTGCTTCTACCCTCCAGATGTTTCAGTCTCTCAAACCCACCTGTTTCCAGATCAAACCTAACCCTAACCCTAACCCGAACACCCTCTCCTCTTGCCCTGGAGCAAAATCTGGATTTCCATACAGTGGAGTCATTAGGGAATGCCTCGAAGTCAGAGAGCATCTAACTAAATTTTGTGAGCTCCCAAACTGCGAGTGAGTTGAGCATTGAGGACCGTGGTTTACTTAATAATTTTAGTCTAGATTTAGGGTAGCAAATTAGGTTGTGGATCTCCAGGTGGTGCATAGTTCGCTCTCTAGTTCCACCCATCCGCGCCTTCCCGGGTCTGTATGCCATTGAATAATTTGGCTTAATTGGGCCGCTCTATAATATGAGAACAAGCAAGGTACCGCTAGCCTGCCATTTTCTCTGGATCTTTGTAAGATTTTTGCCTTTATTCGTGCTTTTCTATTTCTCCATATAAATGTAAAGATCTGTGATTGCATATCAATAATATCCGATTGGACTATGGGTATAGGCAACGTCTGAAATAGGTATAATAGCCTGGGCAGAAGATTCATCTTAACGCTGTAAATTCTCAAAATCCACAAGATTCCGAACGAGGTCTGTTCCTTCAGCTCTTTTCTCAAGGACTGCAAGAGTTTAGGATAATTTGCCTTTATATAGTGATTTCACATTCTTTGTCGGGTTCACACCCAGGTATTTAATAGCTTTGGGTTGCCAATTGAAATTGATCTCTAATAATTTTTCAGTGTCCTTTGGTAAATTCAAGCTAAGGGACACCGATTTAGCTTGATTTATTTTGAACCCTGCCATGTCATTACATTTTCCTAAAAGGTCCAAAAGGTTGGGTAGAGAGGTGAGAGGCCGCGACAATGTCAAAATGATATCGTCCGCATATAGTGTTGCTTTATGTGACTGCGACTAAATCTGGATTCCAGATATATCTCGATTGTTCCTTATTTGGGAAGCCCTGCCTTGTGCCACTCTTAATTCTAAAAAGTCCCGACGGGAAATCTTGGTGCATTACCTTTGCGGTAGGCTCCTCCTATAATGCTTTGATTGACCTTGCTATCTTGCTTCCGAACCCAAACTCCCCCAGCGTGGCATCCAGGTATGACCAGTTTATTCTGTCAAAGGCCTTTTCCGCATCTAAGCTTAAAATGATCCCGGGGATCTTGTTGGTGTTAATATATTCAATTATATCTATGACCCTTCTGGTGTTATCAGCCGCTTGTCTATCTTTTATAAATCCAACTTGATCAGAGTGAATCAGCCTGGGAAGAATAGTGCTCAATCTGTTGGCCAGCATTTTTGCGTATATTTTAACATCCGAATTAATTAATGAAATTGGCCTGTATCTTTGACCATTTGTTTCGTCTGTGCCCTGTTTATAAATCACAGAGATGGACGCCTGGAGCATCTGGTCCGGGAACGGAGCCCCCGTTAGGACCGCATTAAACATCCTGAGCATATGAGGGGCCAGAACTCCTATGAATTTTTTATAGTTTTTTTTTAACTACTTCAAGTAGTTCTTCCGCTGAGAACTCTTTCTCTAGGAACTCTTGCTCCAACCCACCTAACCTCGGCATATCCGAGCCTGTGATAAACTGCTCTAATGCTTTACTCGTTATTGTGTTGTGTTTTACATTTTGCCCGTCATATAACTTTTCATAGTATGCCTTAAGCTCTTTGACTATATGCATGAGATTGTATGTTACTCCTCCCTGTTGAGTCCTAATCGATTGTATAGTATAATTTTGCTGTCTGTTGCGGATCTTATTTGCTAGCATGGTATCTGGCTTGTTTGATTTTTCAAAAAATGTCCTCCTTGTCCAACTCGGCGTTCTCTCCGCCTGGTAGGTGAGGAGCAGGTTAAGTTCAATTGTTTTATCCTTTAACTCCTGCAATATTTCCCCTCTACATGTTCTGTTATGGAGGATAGAGAGCTCATGAAGCTTCCCTTTCAGTTGATTTATCTTTGCGCCTCTCTTTTTCTTCCTGCCCGCCGCTATATTTATCAGGATCCCCCTAAGTGTGGTATTGTGAGCCTCCCACAACATCGTGTGTGACTCCACACTGCCTTTGTTGATGACAAAAAAAAGCTGTGGAATCTCTTCCTTGATCGTTTGAGCTATATCTGGGATCTTGATTATGGATTCATTAAGTTTCCAATTTGCTCCCCGGCTAGCCAGTCTAATTTGAGAGCACCTTACCTCTATAGGTGCATGATCCGACTGTGAAATATCATATATCCCTGAATAGGAGATCTGAGGGACCAGTCTATTGGACATGAAGAAATAATCAATTCTGCTATAGCTGTCGTGTGGATGTGAATAAAATGTGAACCCGCCTTCATCTGCGTGTTGCTCCATCCAAATATCAACTAATTGCCTTTCTTTTAACCCAGTGAGAAGCGCCACCTTCCCTTCGCTCATGCCTCTCTTTCTCTGTGATGTTGTATCTAATGACGGGTCTATGGATTTATTAAAATCCCCCGCTATTATAATGTTGGCCTCTGCTATTTTGTTTAGTGTGGAGAAAAAAGTGTGGAAGAATTGTAGTCGTTCCCACAAGGGGCATATACATTTGCCAATGTGAGGCAGCTGTCCTGAAGTGTGCCTGTCATCATTAAATATCTGCCCTCTTTGTCTTTCCTTATTTTGTTCACTTTAAAGGGTATTATTATGTATCAGTATGGCTACTCCCCTTTTCTTTTCCTTTGCCGATGACAGGTGAAAGATTCTGAAATTTTTATCTAGGAATTTCGGAGAGTTTGTTTCACAGAAGTGTGTTTCCTGTAAAAACAGGACATCTCTCTTTTTTTTTGTATTCCGTGAAAGCTACCCTTTGTTTTTGTGGGCTATTAAAGCCCTTAACATTATGCAAGATGAAATTCATTGCCATTTATATCTTTCTTTGAACCCTGTAACCCAAAGGATACTCGCCCCTCCACGCCACCCTGAGCTCCCGGTCTTTTTCTTCCTTACTCCGCTCGGCTCTACCTTCTCGCCCCCTCGGTCAGGGCATGGGATGAAATAGGAAACGCACACTAGGTTGGACAGGGGATTGAGACCTGGCTCACTCAGTCTGACTCTGCTCTGGAAGCTGCCCTCTCTTATGGTGGCCTTTCCTTCTCCCACACGCTGCGCCCTGATGGCAGGGGTGGAGGCGTGGGGCTGCTGCTCTCCTCTCTCTGCCGTTACCGAACCCTTCCTATTCCTCCCTCTCTTGCTTTTCCCTCCTTTGAGGTTCACACAGTCCAGATCTTCTCTCCTCTCCTTGTCCATGTGGCGGTCATCTATCGCCCACCTTCCTCTACTCATCCCCCCTTCTGCCTTTCTCACTTTGAATCCTGGCTCTCTTTCTTTCTCTCCTCAGACTCCCCTGTTCTTCTCCTTGGGGACTTCAACTACCACATTGATGACCCCTCTCTCCCTTGGGCTTCCCGCTTTCTCTCTCTAACCTCTTCTTTTGGCCTTCAACAGTGGACTGAAGCCAGCACCCACAAGGATGGACACTACCTAGACCTGGTTTTCACTAAAAACTTATCTCTCTCCGATTTCTCCATTTTCCCTTTTCCTCTCCCTGACCATCACCTAATCTCATTTTCTCTCTCTCGCTTCTCTCCATCTCCATCTCGCCCTCGTTTTTGCAGAAACCTGCGCTCTATTAACCTACCAGCTCTTGATTCCACTTTACGCTCCTCCCTCTCCTCTCTCCGTTCTGCTTCAGACCCTGACAACCTGGTCAGGAACTATAACTCTGCCTTATCTTCCTCTCTTGATCTTCATGCCCCACTTTCTCTCTGCCGTCCTCACCCTTTTAACCACAGACCCTGGCTAAACTCCCACACACGCATGCTGCGTTCCTCCACTCGTTCCTCTGAACGCCTCTGGAGGAAATCTCATACGCTCGCAGACTTCATTCGCTACAAATTTATGCTGTCCTGTTTCAACTCTGCCCTCTCTCAGGCTAAACAAACCTACTTTTCATCACTAATCAACACACACAAGTCTAACCCACGCCGACTCTTTTCTGTCTTTGACTCTGTACTCAGACCACCCTCGGCTGCCTCCTCCTTCTTCCTCCATCTCACCTCAGGACTTTGCTGACTTTTTTAAGGAAAATGTGGAATACATACGTCAGAACATCCATCTGTTGCCTCCTCCCATCCCACACTGCTTCCCAACTCTCCTCCTGCCTTTCTTGACTCTTTTTCCGCTATCTCGGAGGAGGATGTGTCACTGCTGATCTCCTCTTCTCCCTCTACCACTTGCCCTCTTGATCCCATTCCCTCCCATCTCCTAAAACCTCTTGCTCCTTCTATAATCCCTATTCTCACACAGATCTTTAACTCTTCCCTCTACTCTGGTACCATTCCATCCTCCAAGCATGCAACCGTTATACCATTACTCAAAAACAGCAAGCTTGACCCTACCTGTCCTTCTAACTTTCGACCTGTCTCCCTCCTGCCTTTTGCCTCCAAACTCCTTGAACGTCTTGTATTCTCTCGATTTGCTACATTTTCTCAACACCTATTCTCTCTACAATCTGGCTTCCGCACTGCTCACTCTACTGAAACAGCCCTCACTAAAATAACTGACGACCTCCATGCTGCCAAAGACAGAGGTCATTACACTCTGCTCATATTACTCGACTTCTCTGCAGCATTCGACACCGTGGACTACACTCTTCTCCTTCACATTCTCCATACTCTTGATATTCGGAATAAAGCTCTATCCTGGATCTCATCCTACTGTACCTCTCCCATCGTACTTTCAGTGTCTCTTTTGCTAACACCTCCTCCTCTTTTGATCTCTCTGTGGGGGTACCCCAGGGCTCTGTCCTGGGACCCCTTCTCTTTTCTCTTTACACACTCTCTAGGTGACCTAATCACATCTTTTGGGTTTAAATATAATCTCTATGCTGACACACAAATTTACCTTTCAACCCCTGACCTTACACCTGCTATACAGACCAAAGTTTCTGAATACCTCTCTGGAATATCATCCTGGATAGCCATCCGCCGACTGAAACTTAACATGGCAAAAACAGAGCTCCTTATACTTCCTCCCAAACCTGGCCCTACTACCTCCTTCCACATTACTATTGGAAATACGATCATTCACCCAATAGCCCAAGCACGCTGCCTAGGGGTTACACTTGATTCCTCTCTCTCTCCTCTCATATTCAAAACGTTTCTAAAACTTGTCGCTTTTTCCTCCGCAAATGCTGCCAAAGACAGAGGTCATTACACTCTGCTCATATTACTCGACTTCTCTGCAGCATTCGACACCGTGGACTACACTCTTCTCCTTCACATTCTCCATACTCTTGATATTCGGAATAAAGCTCTATCCTGGATCTCATCCTACTGTACCTCTCCCATCGTACTTTCAGTGTCTCTTTTGCTAACACCTCCTCCTCTTTTGATCTCTCTGTGGGGGTACCCCAGGGCTCTGTCCTGGGACCCCTTCTCTTTTCTCTTTACACACTCTCTAGGTGACCTAATCACATCTTTTGGGTTTAAATATAATCTCTATGCTGACACACAAATTTACCTTTCAACCCCTGACCTTACACCTGCTATACAGACCAAAGTTTCTGAATACCTCTCTGGAATATCATCCTGGATAGCCATCCGCCGACTGAAACTTAACATGGCAAAAACAGAGCTCCTTATACTTCCTCCCAAACCTGGCCCTACTACCTCCTTCCACATTACTATTGGAAATACGATCATTCACCCAATAGCCCAAGCACGCTGCCTAGGGGTTACACTTGATTCCTCTCTCTCTCCTCTCATATTCAAAACGTTTCTAAAACTTGTCGCTTTTTCCTCCGCAATATCACAAAGATTCGCTCTTTCCTCTGTTACTCGACTGCTAAAACTCTGACTCAGGCCCTCATTCTCTCACGTCTCGATTACTGCAACCTCCTGGAATCCGGCCTTCCTGCCTCTCGCCTGTCTCCCCTACAATCTATCCTAAACGCTGCTGCCAGAATAACTCTACTCTTTCCTAAATCTGTCTCCGCATCTCCCCTCCTGAAATCCCTCTCCTGGCTTCCGATCAAATCCCGCATCTCACACTCAATTATCCTCCTCACTTTTAAAGCTTTACATTCTTCTGCCTCTCCTTACATCTGAGCCCTAATTTCTCGCTATGCACCATCCCGACTCTTGCGTTCTTCTCAAGGATGTCTTCTTTCTACCCCCTTTGTATCTAAAGCTCTCTCCCGCCTTAAACCTTTCTCACTTTCTGCCCCGCACCTCTGGAATGCCCTTCCCCTCAATACCCGACTAGCACCCCCTCTATCCACCTTTAAGACCCACCTTAAGACACATCTGCTTAAAGAAGCATATGAATAGCACTGGATAATCCTGGACACATGATACATAAAGCTTGGCCCCCTGCAGACGCACTTACTAGAATTCCCTCCTACTGTCTCTGTACGTTCTCCCTACCTACCAATTAGATTGTAAGCTCCTCGGAGCAGGGACTCCTCTTCCTTAATGTTACCTTTATGTCTGAAGCACTTATTCCCATTACCTGTTATTTATATTGTTATTTATATGATTATATGATATGATTACGTGTAATACTGCTGTGAAGCGCTATGTACATTTATGGCGCTATATAAATAAAGACATACAATACAATAGGGGGAAAAAGACAGACATACAACAACCAAACTTCTGAGTGCCTATGCTGGTCCAACGGGACCTTGGCACCCTTGCCCGAGGGATGTTCCCCGGTCCCATAGAGTATAGGGACTTTGGCAGCGAGACCGGTGTGGCCAGTCTCGCTGGGCAGGCAGCCTGCAACAACCGTCAGGATGGTGACAAACCCGCTCAGCTCCCGACCTAACTTCAAATAAAGCTGGTGTAACACCCTTTTCAACCTCCCCTAACTCAGTAACTGTAATAAACTTAGTATGGCTCTTTTCTCAGTTCCCTCATGGTTTTTTGCTTACTCTTCCCTTGTACCTTATTTTTTCAATTCTTCTTTGCTCCCCTCTCTGTGGTTTACTGCTCTCCAATCTTTTTAATCTCCGTTCTTCTGATTCTATTCCCTTCCTGACGTCACTTCCCTCCTCTCCCCCTCGATCCGCCCCCGTCCCTCTCCTCCTTCCTCCCTCTTCAGCAGTCCGGAGATGTCCGCTCTCTCTGCCAGCATGCTTTCTCATTTATTTGTACACACTCGCCCTCTCATGCATTCTCACTCACGTACACATTCAGCTCTGCCCATTTGGACCAGTGGGAGCTGCAATATTGTCTTCAGTCTTCTTCCCTCTCCTTCCTGAAAATTGCCTCAGCGTCACCTTCGACCTTTGGATCCGGGTCACCGCGTCTCTTCCTTTGCCTTCCCGCCAATCCTGCACGTGGAAGCGTCCATCTTTTAAAGCATGTTGTTTCTTTTTCTTCTTTTCTGCGTTTTTCCTCCTTCGCAGCGGATGATCTGTAAGATCTGGACCAGGATTTTGTTTGGATTTTTTACCAGGGAGTCATTGTAAGCTGGTATCTTCCCCCATAGAGCCATGGACTGCTTGAAACATAAATGCAAACACGCCCCTTTAAGGGTTTAACTAGATAATTGACCTTGGGAGTCAATCGTAACTTAGTCTCATCGTTCCTTTGCAGAGCTGCCCACTTTCCTCCAGCTCTCTCCAGGGGAGGATCTCCATTCTGGCTAGTAAGTAGATTCGTCTGTTATTCCTAAGTCCTTCAAGAATTTAGCAGACCCAGATGTTTCTCTTATTATGTGTGTCCTACCATTTTTTATTACTTGGAGAGCGAACGGGAAGAAACAAAGGGACAAATAGGGTTCTATCTTTGGACCCTGTGTTGGGTGCTCAAATGTCGTCAAAACCTAAGATTGTATATAAAAAAGCTCAAAATCTTAAAGGAATAATAGCCCCATGTCAACTGAAGTCCATTTCCAGTCATAAGGGCACATTGAGATCTTATTTGGATTTAAAGGGCAATTTTAAATGTAGCAAATGTAAAATATGCCCAAATCTGCTGAACAAAAAAGATGTTTCTTTCACTACAAAACGGAGTTTTAAAATTAATCATTTTATAAATTGTTCCACTACCTATGTGGTTTATGTACTCCAGTGTAAATGTGGGTTACAGTACATAGGCAAAACAAAAAGGTGCATGAAAGTTCGGGTAATGGAACATATGAGAAACATTAAAAATGTGCAAAAATTAATTGACAAAACATGTGCCCTTAACCCATCTTTTAAAGCATTTTCATGACAGCCATCAGTGTGACCCAAGTGGCATTTCTTTTATGGGCATTGAAGTTATCACTGTTAATCAGCGTTTAGGCAACAGAGATTTGCGTTTAAGTAGAAGGGAACAATTGTGGATTTATACCATGCAAACTAGATTTCCGCATGGTCTTAATAATTATATAGAATTGGTTCCCTTCCTTAAAGAATAAATCATTAGGTGAACAATCTGGGTTTCTTATGTTTTATTTTCATGTTTTAAGATTTATAAATGTATATATTTTAAAACTTTTTAAAAAATATTTTAATATGAATATATGTTTTGATCCCTAATATGACATGTATATGATAGTTTTTTAGTAAGAGTCCCGTGATTGATATTTAAAGGTAAACGAAGTTATTTTTGTGTTATACATGGGATTTTGTTATTTTAATTTAGAACCTGGCTTTTAACTATCTCTGCATACCATAGGAGACTCCCTTGTATTTTATTTTGAACCACAGCTGTATTAACTTGATGTCCGAGTGTTAGAATCATTGGCTGCAGCTCTTTACTTAAACTCCAGGGACAGCGTCATCACGTGACCTCCTGACGAAGCACTACGTGCGAAACGCGTAGAGGTCACGTGTGGCAGTTCCTGTGGAGTTTTGCAGTCGGAGGGAGCGGGTCTTCACTCTTCACTTCCCTTATTCGAACGGGGTATGTACTCAGACTGGTCCAGACCCTTTCTGTAATGCTAGTGTGATCTAGAATTGACCCGGTGCCATCCCCCAATCGTACCAGTTATTTTAACACATTTTATCTTTATATTCATTGGACCTTGGTTGTCCACTGTCTGATTACCCTTTTACTTAATAATAAAGTATACTTTCCCTTTGTGCGCCTATTTGTCACTTGTTTTTCTTGCTTGTGAGCCCCCCCCGTGGGAGCTCACTTTTATAAGGGATGTGTGGAACCCCCCCAGACTAATGGCTGCAAGAGGGACTATTTACAGTGGCATCCCCAGCGCGGAACAACACCTCTGCTTTTAATATCAAACCATGTAGAAGTAATAACAAATATTCAAGTCCTGGAACATTTGGGTAACAGTGATCATAACATGGTCTCATTTGAAAAAAATTATCAAAAAACAGATTACTTGGGTTCAACAAAGACCTTAAACTTTAGTAAGGCAGACTTTAATAAACTGAGGACTAATCTACAAGTAATACAATGGGATGATGTTTTTGCAGGGAAATATGTTGAAGATAAATGATCAGTCTTTAAAACATTGTTAGATAAGCACACTTATCAGGGTATATACCCTTGGGTAATAAGTATAAAAGAAATAAGTCAAAACCAATGTGGCTAAATAAACAGGTAGGGGAGGAAATGGACAAGAAGAGGAAGGCGCTTAGATTATTTAAGTCAGAAGGGACAGAGACATCGTATCAGAATTATAAGGAATGTACCAAAAATTGCAAAAGGGCAATTAAATTAGCAAAAATGGATAATGAAAAAAGGTTTGCAATAAAAAGTAAGATCAACCCTAAAATGTTCTTTAAGTACCTTAATAACAAAAAATGAGAAGAAAATATAGGACCCTTTCAGTGTGAGATGGGTAGGCAGATCATTGGAGATAAGGAAAAAGCTGAGGTATTAAACACATTCTTTGCCTCTGTGTTTACCAGGGAAGAATCAAGTTCAATAGTAGTGCTGCAGGAGGAAGCCACAACCTCCATATTAATGAACAATTGGTTAACTGAGGAAGAAGTTCATAGGCGGTGTGACGGTGAGGGGGTAACCAAGCTTTATAATAAAGGTTAAGCCCACTTGATTGCCCCTGAAATGTGTTTTGGGGTCCTAGAGTGTCAGCTCTTGGACCCGTGTATTGTGCATGCATTACTGTACCATGTAATAAAATATGCGACAATTGCAATGTTTCATGTTGTACACTTTCCCGGAGTGCTAGCAAGTGGAGACGACCAGGCTGTGAGTTTCAGGGAAGGTTTGACGGAGAAACTTATTTCACATTGTGTCTATTTAGCGGGTTTCCAAAGTTACTGAAGACCTCAAAAATGTTCCCAGGGATCAGGTTAGATTCCCGGCTATGTTGAAGTTCAGTGCTCCGGCCAAAACTATTCCATGAAAAGCATTCTTGCGACTCACCAATAGGAGGTCCTGCTTCAGCATAGACCAGAAAAGGTAAAAGGAGGCACAGGGAAGAAAATGGTACGTGAAACAGTCAAGTTGTCCCTAATATAACAGGAGGGGCTGCCCAGTTCTTGCCAAGGTCACCTTAACTCGAGTATAAGGAGTTTAGGAGATACTACAGCCAAGGATAAGGCTGAGAGAGTTTTATTAAAATAAGGCTGTGGCCCCGCTGGCGCTGATTGCGCTCATGTTTGAGTGGTGACATCACCAGCTCTCCAAGCATGAGCGCGGGTGTTCAGGCTATTTCGTGAGCGCGTGTGGGGGGATGTTGCGGGCAAGTTGAGTGCGCTTGAAAGTAAAAAAAATTGTTTAGTCATGCTTGAGTGAGCGTGCGTGCGTGCACTGCGTGAGCGGGGACTTACACATAGATTTATGTAAGTAACAGCGGCACGCTCGGCGTCAGCGGGGACGCAGCCTAAGGCCTCGGCCAAGGTTCTTGCTGGCGCGCTGAGGCACAGGGAAAGCGAGTGCTTTCCCTGGCATTAGACAGCGTGCCGTCCGGGGGCGTGTCGGCGGGCGGGCCAGTGACGTCACGGAGCTGTTTTGCCCTCATTGGGCGAACCGCTCACGTGACCGTCCCTGCGCTCCGGCAAGCGCTTGATTTTAACATTTCCCTAAGACCTGCGCTTGCGGAAGCGTAGGCGAGCCCCTACTAAAGCCGCTCTCATTGTGGCTGTAGGGGCTCACTTGTAAGTACCAGCGCGCCTCAGCACGGTGCCCGAGGCCTAAGACGTCTCTTTGCAGAGTGTCAGGAATGTGACTGGGGAAGGAAAACAGTTTGGTTTCCCCTCCATCCCTCCCACCAAAAGGACTTGGGATATTTTTAATAAAGTGTATCAAGCATGTTAGTATGGTTATCTGGCTCTGGTATAGGGGTTCAGGGATGCTACAGTCATTTATAAAACTGATCAGGATTTTATTAAGATAAGGCTGTGAGAGTTTTAGAAGTAAAGTTAAAGTGTTTAAAGGTCCAGTTTGTTGTGTAAGTGATACAGGCTAGTGTAAAATGAATAGCTTAGGGTCACACTCTTATTTCATACACCAACGGACTGTACCACATTTTAGCAGCAGAATGTACGAGTATACTGTATTTTATTAAGCAGCAGTGTTTTTAAAATGTTTGACTTTATATATGAAGCATAAGGCTGGGTCTTTCATCTCAGGGACAAAGGGGGGCTTATGGCCACCACAGCTTTCGTGCCAGTGAGTCTAATCCTAGGTCCATAGATCAAAGTGACACTAGCTGCCAGGTGTGTGAAAGCCATCTAAACAGGATAGTTGAATTAAGTGTTCAAGTCCTGGCCAGTTGTCACCTTCCTAGACTTGGAGGCACTGAGCCTGTGGGGGCCTTTGAATAGTAAGTGGGCAAAATGGCAGTTTGTGCACATACCCTTTCACTTTTTTGAAGCCATACAGACGAGACCACAACTATTCTAACGCTTGCCTTAAACTAGCCCAGTTACATTCTGGGTATGTGCTGGGCTAGCAAACAAACAAATATAAGCCCTCTAAAAAGCGCTGACCTACACACAAATGATTGTGAAAAAAGGTGATACCAAAATTAGTGATTAACAATAAAATGATATGTGAGTGAAGCAGCCTAATGGAACAAAAAAACAACAGACTATTCCAAATCTGTAAGAACAAATAAACATACAAATTAATCGTTCCTGGCGCTGTATAAAGTCCAAAATACCATGAACCAACAAGGCAGTCTCTAGTAAAGGCTTCCTTAGGCAGATTGATGGTCTTGATTAGGGGTTTTTCAGACGGGGGTTGTCCTTTAAATGATCCGCTGCTTCTGGAATAACAGAAAAAACAGCAGGGCACGCCAATTGCGTAGTATGTTTCATCAACTGTCTCCGATCTAAAACCCTAGAATCCTACTTACAGTATACGGGCTCGCAAAGTACAGTGGAGAGAATCTGTGACGCACGTCCCTTCTCCTTAGAGCATCTCACGGATCCCACGTGGTCTGGTCTGCAGGAGTCTCCCTCAATCAGCGGTGGTGTTGAAGAAGTATATCACTCCAACGCTCCCACGGATGCAGGGGTGGGGGGGGGAAGGGTGGAATTTGAAACAACACTAGTGTGATAACGTACAGGATTTTAATGACACAAGTAAAACGCTAAATCACACTTACATAAAAACGGGGTATCAAATACCGCTTACAATGCCGTCCGCAACTGCACAGACCTATTTCAGCCGAGGGGAGGATCGCCGAAGCTACACTCGATACCGGAAATTCGAGTAACAGTCATGCGACCGCCCACCCGATTGCATCGTGTTGACCGGGGGACCATAGCGGAAAACCCCTGAAAGGTGGACAAGGTGGATGAGAGGAGCAGGGAGGGGCGCGAGCGGAGAGGCAGAACAAACCCCAAAGGAAGAAGGTAGGCTCGAAAAGCATAGCCAAACCGGAACTCTCCTCGCGTCAGGAACTATGGGTGCCCGAACAGTCCAAAACACTAAGCTTCTCCCTACGCGTTTCGTGACCCATTGTCACTTCCTCAGGGGATAGTGGAGCTTAGTGGATAGGATATTTATACGCAAATCCTAAGTGAAAGGACCTTCCTACAAGGGGATGGGCTTGAGAATGGGGCTGTTACTATACATGAGTCTACAATCATTTAAAAGGCGAAACGGGATCAAAATAATAGTATAACAAACACTTTCACCTAGGAGCCATCAGTTGCATATAAAAAAGGGGGGGATACCTTAAAATACTCTTGAAATGAATAAATGAACAATTAATATAACATACATAATCAACTAATTCCAAACATTACATATATAAAATATAAAATACGTATATGTTCTTAAAAAGTGAATAATAATACCAGATACAAATAAAAGGAATTGCACACTAATGACATATCTACCATAATACTGTTTAAAACAGTTTAAAAACACCAGTTGACCACTTTAGCATTAGTAATGACCTAGTTTTAAGAATCTTTTAAAAAGGCCGCTAAGTCGAAATCGATATTTAAGCCAAGGGGGAACAGTGTCTTAAGTACATAAATCCAATAACTTTCCCTTTTGGATACCAAATTAAGTCTGTCTCCCCCACGCCAACTACCTTTAGGATTATCGATTCCTATACATAACAGACCCTCTGGGTTCTGACCATTGTGTATTTTAAAATGATTAGAGACACTGAGTCTCAAGACCCCTCTTAATATTATAGACGTGTTCAGCGAACAGTCTCTTGAGGGGTCTCCCTGTCCGGCCTACATATTGCAGGCCGCATGGACATTCTAATAAATATACACAAAAATTGGTCCTGCAATTAATAAAAGTTCTAATATCAAAGCTAACCACTGTTACATTGGATTTAAAAATGTTGGTCTTTTTACTATGCTTACATCCAATACAGTTAGTGCATGTATAATAGCCCTTTAGATCATTCAGCCATGTTACATGGCGATCTCTAAGGCCATCAATGGGACAACTGGGAGAAAGGGAGGATTTCAAATTCCTAGCCCTTCTATAAACAATTTTGGGTTTGTTAGGGAGAATGGTTTTCAGGGTCGGATCTCTAAGGAGAATGCCCCAATGTTTATTTAGGGTCTTTGATATGACTGGGGCCAGACCACTATATTGAGTAATAAAAAAAGGAAACTGGTCTTGTGTCTTAGATTTAGGGACTTTTTTCATATCCTTTTTACAAATTAAAGAAGCTCTGTCTATTTTGTTGACCTCTGAAATTGCCCTGTCTAATTCCTGATTTTTTACCCTCTTTCCATGAATTTTGTTTTTAATTCCTTGACCTGCTGTTAATAAATGACATCTCCTGAGCAGTTTCTCCTTATTCTCAGTGCCTGACCTTTAGGGATATTTTGCAGCCACTGAGAATGGTGGTGACTTGATGCCAATAGATATGTATTGGCATCCACTTCTTTGTGGAAAGTCTTAGTGTGAACCATGTTATTTACCACATAAAGAGATAAGTCAAGGAAATTAATGTTAACTCTGTTATGGTTAAACGTAAATTTCAGGTTTCTTGTGTTGGTGTTAAGATAAACTTTGAATTGCTCTAATTGATCAATAGACCTTCTCCAGACACAGCACATCATCAATGTATCTCTTCCAGAGCACCAGGTTTGCCCCAAATGGGTTGGAGGACCATATATGGTCCTCTTACCACACGGACATGAATAAGTTCACGTAACTGGGGGCAAACCTGGTGCCCATGGCGGTGCCGCATGTCTGGAGAAAAAAACTCATGATTGTAGCTAAAAAAGTTATGGGTCAAAATAAAATTGATTCCATCCAGAATGAATTTCCTCAATCTGTCATCTACCCCAACATCACGTTCTAGAACCCTCCTAATAGCGTCTAAACCCATCTGATGGTCAATTATTGTGTAAAGAGACACTACGTCACACATTACCTAGCACATGTCATCTGTCCAAACCAAATCCTGTAGAAGGGTTAACACCTGAGTGTCCCTTAGATAAGATGGAACCTGCACAACATATTTTTGAAGAAGATAATCTAAAAACTGAGACAGGTTGGAAGTGAGGGAACGGATCACTGATATTATCGGGCGGCCAGGGGGTCTAGTGAGGCTTTTATGTAACTTCGGGATGAAATAAAACATCGGGATTCTGGGTTGTTCGATGGCTATAAATTCCATTTCCCTAGTAGTAATAATCTCACCCCGGATACCTTGATCTAAAAGCGCCACTAATTCTTCTCTAAACGGAATGGTCGGATTCGAATCCAACTTCAAATAAGTACTGCTATCACCCAGAATTCTGAGTGACTCCTCCTCATAGTAGGAAGAATTCATAACGACCACTCCCCAGCCTTTGTCTGCTGCCTTAATCACTATATTAGTGTTGGACTCTATGGATTTGACTGCCTCTTTTCCTTCCTTGCTGAGATTCTGTTTTTGACATTTAAAGTCTACACTTGCTGCTTCTAAATCTGAGATCACCATCTCAGCAAAAGTATCGACAAAATTCCCCTTCATTCCTTTAGGATAAAAAGTGGAGGGTTTTTTGAAGGGTGTGAGAGGAGGCTTGTTAGCCACAGGGTTTAGGTTGGGTGAAATAACCGCTCTACTGACTGCATCCTTGATGTAATACTTTTTAAGAGAAATCTTTCTCAAAAATCTATGGACATCAACAAACGTGTTAAACATGTTGGGTCCACTAACAGGGGCAAAATTCAAACCTCGTGATAGAACATCCAACTCTGCTTGTTTGAGGGGTATGTCACTGATGTTAAACACATTGCTTTTTACCAGTCTCTCCCTTGGTCTAACCTTCTTCTTTCTCTTTCTCTTCCTTGTCCCTCCTCTCTTCCCTCTGCATCTTCCAATCTCGATCTTTTCTTTTCTACCCTTACTGGATCCTGTCTGGCTGGGTGAGCCCTTGCTCCTCTCCATCTTTCCTGTAGTGGTGCTCTGCCCTGGCGCTGGTCCAAAAAAGAAGTGGGGTTAAAATTATTTGTCTCATGACGGCCCCCATATGCTCTATCAACTGGGGATCTATCATGGTAATGTTGGCCCACACAGGGTTTATCAACCGGGGATCTATCTCTACCTTGATATCCCATATTATGTTGCTCATCTGGGTGTTCCCTATATTCTCGTTGTTCTCCCTGATCATGTTTAATGGATTTCTTTTTACCCTTGCTTGAGCTGACAGAGGGTTTGCTATCTTGTTTTTGCAAATCTCCTTTCTTTTCTAAAGTGGGCTTGTCCATAATATCACTCTTAGAGGAATCAATTCTATCCCTAAAGGTGCTACCTGGATGAGTTGAATCTTGTCCACCTTGTTCTACTTCAGCAATGGTAATAGTTTTATCTGTCTTCCAATTCCTTTGTTTATTATCATCGTAATCTTTTTTGTCCCTTATAAACTTTTTATGTTTGGTTAATTTGACCTCTTTCTCTATTTTATCTATTCTTGAAGATGTTTTTTCTTCTAGGGCTTGATACTCTGGAAGTTCTATGAATGGTTCCAACAGTTCTTTAATTGAATTAATCTGACCATCCAGAACTTCCATTGTAATAGTCCTATGTTTAATGATAAGTAACATAAGGTCAACCGAACATGTGTCCAGTATACAATTCCATTGTTTTAAAAAAATCCTCGTCATCATAATCTGATGTTGGTGGTTTCTGTACTCTGAGTCCTGTGGGGATCCTTTTGTTCTCTAGATATTGTTTGAGCGTAAAGGTCTCCCAGATTTGTCTCATTTCTTGTGTAAGCTGTCCTTATCTGTCTCCATAGGATCAATGGTGTCATTAAAGAAACCTGCTAGATTCTGCCCTCTCAGTGTTCTAGTAGTGAATAGTGCCATAATAAGTGTGGTCTGCTGCTGAGGGGTTAACGGAACAAAATACAAGCAAACAAACAAATATAAGCCCTCTAAAAAGCGCTGACCTACACACAAATGATTGTGAAAAAAGGTGATACCAAAATTAGTGATTAACAATAAAATGATATGTGAGTGAAGCAGCCTAATGGAACAAAAAAACAACAGACTATTCCAAATCTGTAAGAACAAATAAACATACAAATTAATCGTTCCTGGCGCTGTATAAAGTCCAAAATACCGTAAACCAACAAGGCAGTCTCTATTACAGGCTTCCTTAGGCAGATTGATGGTCTTGATTAGTGGTTTTTCAGACAGGGGGGTTGTCCTTTAAATGATCCGCTGCTTCTGGAATAACAGAAAAAACAGCAGGGCACGCCAATTGCGTAGTACGTTTCATCAACTGTCCCCGATCTAAAACCCTAGAATCCTACTTACAGGATACGGGCTCGCAAAGTACAGTGGAGAGAATCTGTGACGCACGTCCCTTCTCCTCAGAGCATCTCACGGATCCCACGTGGTCTGGTCTGCAGGAGTCTCCCTCAATCAGCGGTGGTGTTGATAGAAGTATATCACTCCAACGCTCCCACGGATGCAGGGGTGGGGTGGGAAGGGGGTGGAATTTGAAACAACACTAGTGTGATAACGTACAGGATTTTAATGACACAAGTAAAACGCTAAAATCACACTTACATAAAAACGGGGTATCAAATACCGCTTACAATGCCGTCCGCAACCTGCACAGCTCCTATTTCAGCCGAGGGGAGGATCGCCGCACGCTACACTCGATACCGGAAATTCGAGTGACGTCAGCGATACAGCAAACCGGAACTCTCCTCGCGTCAGGAACTATGGGTGCCCGAACAGTCCAAAACACTAAGCTCCTCCTCCCTACGCGTTTCGTGACCCGTTGTCACTTCCTCAGGATTTGCGTATAAATATCCTATCCACTAAGCTCCACTATCCCCTAAGTGAAAGGACCTTCCTACAAGGGGATGGGCTAGAGAATGGGGCTGTTACTATACATGAGTCTACAATCATTTAAAAGGCGAAACGGGATCAAAATAATAGTATAACAAACACTTTCACCTAGGAGCCATCAGTTGCATATAAAAAAGGGGGGGATACCTTAAAATACTCTTGAAATGAATAAATGAGCTTAGTGGATAGGATGTTTATACGCAAATCCTGAGGAAGTGACAACAGGTCACGAAACGCGTAGGGAGGAGGAGCTTAGTGTTTTGGACTGATCGGGCACCCATAGTTCCTGACGCGAGGAGAGTTCCGGTTTGCTGTATCTCTCCAAGTCTTCTTGGGTATAATCTACTGCTCTATTCTACTACCTTAACAAATTTAGATCACGCAAAGTGATGAACTCTTTGTCTATCCTCGCTAAGGCTTGGACAAACCTCAAGGTCATTATAAAAAAGTTAAAACAGAGGGGTCCCAGTCCCTGAGCTACTCATCATGACCGTAGCCCAACCTAAAGAGTTCACTTATGACAAACCCCTGTTCTCTATCCTTCAACCAGTTTCAATCCAGGTGCATATATTTTACTGAGGTCCAATTTGTTTTATTTTGTACACCAACCTCATGTGGAACCGTATCAAACGACTTAGCAAAATCTAAATAGACCACATCAACTGCATTACCCTGGTCCAAATTCCTAAATATCTCCTCAAAGAAACTAATAAAGTTAGTTTGGCACACCTACGCCTTTATAAATCCATGATGCTATTACTAATAATTTTGTTTTCCATGAGGTATTCCTGAATATTCCCTCGTATTCATGTAAACCTTCAAGTAGTATCCCCACATTGAATTCAGGCTACAGTCTGTAATTCCCCGGTTGTGATCTAGCCCCTTTTTAATATAGGCACCACACTTCTTTACGCACCAATCTTGTGGTACTGAGCCTGTGGAAACGGAGTCCTTGAATATTAAATGTAATGGTGTTGGCTATTACTGAGCTTAACACCTAAGAACTCTTGGATGTTTGCATCGGAGCCAGGTGCCTTATTTACTTATATTTTTTTCAAGCCGCCTGTCACGGACGAACCAGGTACTTACACATTTAAACCGGGATCATATCACTGAGCAAAGCCAATAAGTAAAATAACTGTATTTATTCCTTAGAAACAGGCAAACACACATTGAATAACAATAGGCAGAAGAAAAATAACACTTACTGGGTCTGGGGTTGACAAACTGACTTTCCTAGTTGAAATAAGTCTTTTAAATAGTCCACTCCAAATGGTACTGAAAGTGTGACTTAGAAGCTTTTCTGCTTAAGTCCTGTAGCTCTTTCCTTGCTGTCTCCGCAGGCTTCTTTGGTCGGTCCGACTACTCTGTGAAGGTTACACACTTTGGACCTTGGAATTTTGGAAACACCACATTGAATCCACAGAACTCCTAGGACTTAGGATCTTTGAGAACTTGGAAATCTTGGAAAAAACTTTGAATCACACTGAATCTGACTCTCTGGACAGGCTGCTCACTTTTTTATAACCTTTTCAGTCATCTCGGCAGTATTACAACAATCTGCAGCATGGACCTTCATCCCTAGCCGCTAACACACTTTGCCAGGTGGAGAATGCTGGCAACTACAGCAGAGACTGCGACTATTCTAACACAAACCAGTGGCAATCGCCAAAAAGACCAGGTACATTCTGGAAAACACGCCTTAAACTAGCCCCAGCATTTCTGCATTGATTAATGGCCCATCAGATAACAGTGGGGGTCCCTGACAGTCCCATTCAAACTGAATGGGACTGCCAGGGACCCTGCTGTGTTAATTCTATAGGTCATTTGTCCTCGGAGCAGGGACTCCTCTCTAATGTCTAAAGCACTTATTCCCATGACTGTTATTTATATTATCTTGTTATTTATTTTATTACCACTGTATTACTGCTGTGAAGCGCTATGTACATTAATGGCGCTATATAAATAAAGACATACAATACAATACAATGCAGAAATGCTTAAACTAAACTTAACTTGCCTTAAACTACACCCATCAAAACAATAACATACAAATTAATCGTTCCTGGCCTGTGTAAAAACTCCAAATACTGTGAACCAACAAGGCGCTCCTAGTACAGGCTTCCTTAGGCAAATTGATGGTCTTGATTAGTGGTTTTTCAGACAGGGGGGTTGTCCTTTAAATGATGTTCCGCTGCTTCTGGAAAACAGAAAAAACAGCAGGGCACGCCAATTGCGTAGTACGTTTCATCAATTGTCCCCGATCTAAAACCCTAGAATCCTACTTACAGGATACGGGCTCGCAAAGTACAGTGGAGAGAATCTGTGACGCACGTCCCTTCTCCTCGAGCATCTCACGGATCCCACTGGTCTGGTCCAGAGTCTCCTCTCAATCAGCGGTGGTGTTGATAGAAGTTATCACTCCCAACCTCCCACGGATGCAGGGGTGGGGTGGGAGGGGTGGAATTTGAAACAACACTAGTGTGATACGTACAGGATTTTAATGACACAAGTAAAACGCTAAAATCACACTTACAAAAACGGGGTATCAAATACCGCTTACAATGCCGTCCGAAACCTGCACAGCTCCTATTTCAGCCGAGGGAGGATCGCCGCACGCTACAGCTACACTCGATCCGGAAATTCGAGTAACGTCCGCGATTCGGGCACCCATAGTTCCTGACGCGAGGAGAGTTCCGGTTTGCTGTATCGCTGACGTTACTCGAATTTCCGGTATCGAGTGTAGCGTGCGGCGATCCTCCCCTCGGAGCCCGTATCCTGTAAGTAGGATTCTAGGGTTTTAGATCGGGGACAATTGATGAAACGTACTACGCAATTGGCGTGCCCTGCTGTTTTTTCTGTTATTCCAGAAGCAGCGGAACATCATTTAAAGGACAACCCCCCTGTCTGAAAAACCACTAATCAAGACCATCAATCTGCCTAAGGAAGCCTGTACTAGAGACTGCCTTGTTGGTTCACAGTATTTTGGACTTTTTACACAGCGCCAGGAACGATTAATTTGTATGTTTATTTGTTTATGTGCTGGGCTAGTTTAAGGCAAGTTTAAGGCATTTCTGCATTGTATTGTATTGTATGTCTTTATTTATATAGCGCCATTAATGTACATAGCGCTTCACAGCAGTAATACATGTGGTAATCAAATAAATAACAGATAATATAAATAACAGATCATGGGAATAAGTGCTTTAGACATTAAGGAAGAGGAGTCCCTGCTCCGAGGACAAATGACCCTATAGAATTAACACAGCAGGGGTCCCTGGCAGTCCCATTCAGTTTGAATGGGACTGTCAGGGACCCCCACTGTTAATCTGATGGGCCATTAATCAATGCAGAAATGCTGGGGCTAGTTTAAGGCGTGTTTCCAGAATGTACCTGGGTCTTTTTGGCGATTGCCACTGGTTTGTGTTAGAATAGTCGCAGTCTCTGCTGTAGGTGCCAGCATTCTCAAACCTGGCAAAGTGTGTTAGCGGCTAGGGATGAAGGTCCCATGCTGCAGATTGTCTGTAATACTGCAGAGATGACTGAAAAGGTTATAAAAAAGTGAGCAGCCTGTCCAGAGAGTCAGATTCAGTGTGATTCAAAGTTTTTTCCAAGATTTCCAAGTTCTCAAGATCCTAAGTCCTAGGAGTTCTGTGTGATTCAATGTGTGTTCCAAAATTTCCAAGGTCCAAAGTGTGTAACCTTCACAGAGTAGTCGGACCGACCCAAAGAAGCCTTGCGGAGACAGCAAGGAAAGAGCTACAGGACTTTAAGCAGAAAAGCTTCTAAGTCACACTTTCAGTACCATTTGGAGTGGACTATTTAAAGACTTTATTTCAACTAGGAAAGTCAGTTTGTCAACCCCAGATCCCCAGTAAGTGTATTTTTCTTCTGCCTATTGTTATTCAATGTGTGTTTGCCTGTTTCTAAGGAATAAATTACAGTTTATTTTACTTATTGGCTTTGCTCAGTGATATGATCCCGGTTTAAATGTGTAAGTACCTGGTCGTCCGTGACAGGCGGCTTGAAAAAATATAAGTAAATAAGGCACCTGGCTCCGATGGCATACATCCAAGAGTTCTTAAGGTGTTAAGCTCAGTAATAGCCAAACCATTACATTTAATATTCAAGGACTCCGTTTCCACAGGCTCAGTACCACAAGATTGGCGTAAAGCAGATGTGGTGCCTATATTTAAAAAGGGAGCTAGATCACAACCGGGGAATTACAGACCTGTAAGCCTGAATTCAATAGTGGGGATACTACTTGAAGGTTTAATACAGGGTAATATTCAGGAATACCTCATGGAAAACAAAATTATTAGTAATAGCCATCATGGATTTATAAAGGCTAGGTTGTGCCAAACTAACTTTATTAGTTTCTTTGAGGAGATATTTAGGAATTTGGACCAGGGTAATGCAGTTGATGTGGTCTATTTAGATTTTGCTAAGTCGTTTGATACGGTTCCACATGAGGTTGGTGTACAAAATAAAACAAATTGGACTCAGTAAAAATATATGCACCTGGATTGAAAACTGGTTGAAGGATAGAGAACAGAGGGTTGTCATAAGTGGAACTCTTTCAGGTTGGGCTAAGGTCATGAGTGGAGTAGCTCAGGGACTGGGACCCCTGCTTTTTAACTTGTTTATTAATGACCTTGAGGTTGGCATCGAGAGCAAAGTTTCCATCTTTGCTGATGATACTAAATTTTGTAAGGTAGTAGAATCAGAGCAGTATGTAATTTATCTCCAGAAAGACTTGGAGAGACTGGAAACGTGGGCAGGTAAATGGCAGATGAGGTTTAATACAAATAAATGTAAGGATATGCATTTGGGAAGCAAGAATAAACAGGCGACATACAAATTAAATGTGGATAAATTGGGGGAATCCTTGAAGGAGAAGGATTTAGGAGTGCTTGTAGACAGGCTTAGCAATAGTGCCTAAAGTCATGCAGTAGCTGCAAAGGCAAACAAGATCTTATCTTGCATTAAGAGCGCAATGAATGGAAGGTAAGTAAACATAATTATGCCCCTTTACAAAGCATTAGTGTCATGGGAGAGGGGGTTTGGCCCGGTATTAAAGGGGTTACACCCCATTTGGCTACCCCCTGCCCTCACCTGGGAGGCGAGGGGTTACCTGGACTGAGGTCCAGTACTGTGTTTATGCCCCTGCTTCAGCACCAAATGTGTATTCCCCTGTGAACATGTATTTTCCCCATTCCAGTGTCTGCACCAACACTTACCCTGGAATCCATCCAGGGGGGAAAGGGTTAATGTTAATTTAGTGATTATAGCCCTTTGTTCCTTTTTCCCGCCTTTTCAGGCTCCATTTTGCAGTCTCTCCATAGGTCGCCATTGCAGCTCCATGTAATCTCATGGGGATTCCGGCGATTCGGGCCCGATAACGTAGAAGACCTGCAGGTGGCGCCAGAGGAGGAGCGGTGGTTCCCCATTGAAAGTCAATGGAGCAATGTGTTTCAATGAGGATTCCTCGACTCAGACCTCCAGGAACGGGTTGGCAGCCATCCAAACCACAGACCGCAAAAGCGAAAACTGTGTCTTGAAAAGAGCTTTGATCAATCCCCGTTCAAGTTCAATTGGCGTGGGAAACTTAAGTTCTAGGGCACCCCGGAATAAAATTATTTTTGCCCCTAGATCCTAGGAACCTCCTCACTCGACCCCAACCGGGTCTGACAATCAATGACCCCCTAAAGGGTCGCGCTCGGTATAAGGGTCGCACCATTGACTAATGGCGGAGGTTAAAGCCGCGAGGTAAAAACGGCTAAGTCAGAATGAGCAGAAACATGGAACCCATAACTCCGGTTCTGTTCAACCTAGAGGGCTGAGATTCAGTTACCATGTAGTCATAGTTCCGGCATGATTGCATGGCAAATACCGACCCTCCCGGAGCAACAGAACAGAGTCAGGGTATTGTAAAGTTTGGGTTTCTGCCATTGACTTGCATGGCAGAAAAAAGCCACTTTTGTAAATGTGCTTTTAAACTGTATTTGTGTAACTCCGGTCCGGTGGGTCGCAGCGAGCTGAAACTTGGCCCCATTGAGAGTCCCCTTCGGCATGATGATCTGGCAATTTTCAGCCCGCTCGGCCCAGCCGAACGGATTATTTTAATATGTTTAGATATTAAGAAATGTACTGTATATTGGGTCTGGTATAAAAGCCTGCGAAAGATACAGGCTCTGCTTTATGTTAATGCTCAGGGGGCGATCAGTTGTCTACAACAGACCCCCTGATCAAAGGCTTCACCACTCAGATTGTGTACATTAGGGCGGAGAAAAGCAGGGCTTGAGTGGTCGGTAAGTGTTGTAATTCACACTTGCAGACAAAGGATTTCCTGACCAGATACAAGTCTGGTAGACTTTAAGGCACCGTTCCTTTAGTGCAGGGCTAGGGAAATGAGACCCCAAGTGAAGAAGGTGCGCATGTGTCAACTGGGGGCATGGTCCAACAATGCTTCCCACGTGAGCTGGCAAAAGGGCATTGGGTGCAGGTAATTGTTAACCAATGCCTGGCACCCAATGTTAGGGTATAGGCCTGGAATCCCATATAAACGAGTGTCAGCCCTGTGCCCAGTGTCTTCATTTCTACATCTACTTGTTACCTGATGCCTGAATGAATTGCCAATCCTGTACCTGATTGCTTCATTGTCTAACCCCTAAGTAAGTGCTATATTCTCTGTTATTTGTATATTCTGTGTTCACCTTTTTCAAGGAATAAACTTAATTTATCATATCTTAGTCGTGTTCAATTCAACCCAGAGATTTTGTGTATTATAACCCTTCACAAGTTACCGTGACAATTAGTATGACCACACGTTGAATATTGAGAACAATTTTGGGCACCACTCCTTAGAAAATACATTAAGGAACTAGAGAGAGTGCAGAGAAGAGCCACCAAATTAATAAAGGGGATGGGCAATCTAACTTATGAGGAGAGACTAGCTAAATTAGATTTTTTTACATTAGAAAAAAGGCATCTAAGAGGGGATATGATAACTATATACAAATATATTCGGGGACAGTATAAGGAGCTTTCAAAAGAACTATTCATCCCAAGGGCAGTACAAATGACACAGGGTCATCCCTTAAGTTTGGAGGAAAGGAGGTTTCACCAGCAACTAAGAAAAGTGTTCTTTACAGTAAGAGCTGCTCACTGCCTCGGTCTACAAGGTGTTCAGTCCACTGGGTCCTGCTTGGCTCATCCTTAGCACGGACCCTCTGTCTCCCTAACATCTCTCGCTTCCACTCCCAGAGGGGAGCTGCGAGCTGTCTCCCCTTGCTCTTCAGAGCCTTCCCTATACCTGCAAGGTACCCCTACCTGGTCCCTTGCTTCCTCCTCACTAGACAGAGCTCCTGGGGCTGAGACCCAGTCTGAGTCCATACCTGGGTCTACAAGCAGATCCGCATCTGCCTGGACCACCTCCTGGTATACCTCACTGCACTCCAATAGTTGCCTATGGGTCACCCTGTCCAAACATAAGTCACAGTGAGGAAAATCACATACATTGGGATACTGGTTGGACATGGTCTGACTTACCAGCCTGATCCCTCCGAGGTCCTCTGCGTGTTGGGTCTCCAAATGTAGATTAGTGGTGATCTGTGGGGTTGGCTCCACAAGCTGGGGAGCACAAACCACATTGGGGCTGACTGCATCTCTGTCGGGGCAACTGCCCAACTGTTGCTCTCTGTTACTGGGATCACAAGAGCATCCTCTCCATGTACCTTCACTGGCATCCCCGTCCTTAGGTTCGGGCCCAGGTAGCAGTACCCATCAGGCTGCCCAAGAGTACCTTGTTGCAGGTGACCCACAGGACAACTGCCTGGGGCCCCTTGGTGCAAATTAAAAACTTTGGAGACTGCTTGCTGTATCTGGGTCTTAACCTGCTGTACTGCTGCCGTCTGCGTCACCTGGGGATACAGCCTCTCGCAGGACGTCCATCCTGTAGCTGGGGAGCGTTGACCCAGACTGGGGTTACTGGACTCCTTAGGAACCGCAGGATCTGTTGGTCCCAAATGCAGGGGGACGGTGACATCCTCAATAGGCAGGGGTTCCAAAGGCCCCCCTACCAGGACAAGTGCCTACCTGGCACTTCTGGTGATGGCTGCTTTTGGAGCAGCATCCTCCGCAAACGAGCAGATGAGGTGCCACAGGTCGTTATCAAGTATCACATCAGTATCCATCCAAGGCAAAACACCCACATCCCTCATACTTCGACCGGTCAAGGAATGCCTGTCAAAGAACGCCTGGGCAACCTGGATTGACCAAGGTCTCCCGTCTGGCATCGTGATCTGCATCCCTATGCCCGGGAGCAGATCCTCTGGATTGACCATAGCAGGTCTCACCAGAGTAACAGTGGCACCGGAGTCGAGCAAGCTGGCTGCCTGGCGAGTGCTGACTGTCACTGGTCTCAAATGCTTTCTTCTGACATCGCTTGACTGCAAACCGAAAGTTGCAATCCGGTTCCCCACTGCTATGCCACTTGCTGAAGAAGTAATAATGCCCATCTGGTGTCATGGGACACCAAGACTTATGCACACATTAATACCGGGATTCTAGATTGAGCACGACAAGGACGGCAAAATAAATTGTAATTTATTTATTTTTAGACAAACACACAAATCTTGCACAAATACACTTAATAAAATACTTACTGGGTACAGGGAACGAAATCAAATGTCCTTGGAATGAAACAAAGTCTCTGGGCACCCCTGCACGCATGCAAGTGGGTGCACAAATTGATCTATGTAACAGTTACTGGCTTAGGGCACAAGTTGCCACCCCTATATTTCCGCCAAAAGGAAAAAGTTTGTTCAGTCCATACAGGGTTCGTTCGGGAACCCTTAGCCCCAATGAATTCCAGAAGAGGGGTACAATCCTTGGTTACTCTATAATTAACCCCTTACACTCTGGAACTGCTGGCGCTGGAACCTGGTGCATCCGATGAAATCTTCAGATGGAACTAACAGGGACTGGGCAGCAGGCATCTTTATAGGGTTAAGGGTCCTATACCTAACATGCACAACCAATCCCTCCCATGGGAACAGTTCTCCCACCTATCCCAGACTTGCCAGTACCTTGCAAAGAGAGCAGATTTGCTTCCCGGTTTGCTTTGAGCATGTGTCAACGTGACACCTGAGCTACTTGGCATACTTGGCCCAACCTTCTACCTGGCTACAGCAAGTCTGGGATCTGGCCACAGGGTGTGAACAGCCCATATGTTGGACCGGTTCCTGGTACTTAACAATTTCCTGGCCGTCTTAACACCTAGGGTCTCTGTGGCTTTTCAACTCCGGACTTCTCATAGACACTGAGCACCAACTCTGCAGGGTGCCTTTGAAGTATGGAGATGAGAAATCCCTCAGCTCATCCACCCTTAACATATTTACATGTTAAAGTATTTCTTACCGGGCTGACAGGAAAAGTTTCCTGTCTTTACATTTAAAACCAGCCATGAAACACACTTTGTTTTTTATATGTGATTTCTACCTGTATAAACAATATAAAACAAATATGTATGTGTGCCGTATTTCTTCAGCTACCTGGGATCCAAAAATGAGATTGCTAGCTCACTCCTAGTGCCGAAAATACAATTTGCACATTTCACATACATTTCTATCACTGCAGCTATGGACTGAGCTGCAAAATGGGGACATAAAAGATGGTGTAGGGGAAAGCAGGTCATTATGATGCACAAACTTAACCCCTTCAGTCCCAAAGCGATTTAGGGTTAACCAGCCGGGTATAATGCCTTTTATTAATGGTCTGATTCACCCCCTATTTTCACACCTCCCCACCTCACAGTGCAAGCTGTGCCCCGGCCACCTTGTCCGATAGTTGGGCTAGCCTGGCATCTCTTGAAGAAACCAGTTCATAGGAGTTGTCCTGGGGGGAAAGGCCATCCGCAGGTCCATGTTCACTGCCCTCCTCCCCCACTTGGCTGAGTACAGCGCCGATGCCATAGTCCGAGGCATCAGTCTGCACCAACAATGTTTTTGAGAAGTCTTGTGCAACTAGAATAGGGGCCCTGGCCAGTGCAGTCTTCAGGGCCCGGGATGAGGCTTCACAGGCAGGAGACCAGACAACCAGCACAGACAGTCGCTTCTGCGGGAAGATGGGAAGATCATGGGGGACGGTGAGGAAAATGGGGAACGATGGGAATATCATGGGGGACAGTGTGGAAAATAGGGAACGATGGGATTATCATAGGGGAAAATGGGGAACGATGGGAAGATCATGGGGGTTGGTGGGGAAAATGGGGAATGATGGGCAGATCATGGGGGATGGTTTGGAAAATAGGGAACGATGGGAAGATCATGGGGGACGGTGGGGAAAATGGGGAACGATGGGAAGATCATGGGGGACAGTATGGAAAATAGGGAATGATGGGCAGATCATGGGGGATGGTTTGGAAAATAGGGAACGATGGGAAGATCATGGGGAATGGTGGGGAAAATGGGGAATGATGGGAAGATCATGGGGGAGGGTGGGGAAAATGGGGAACGATGGGAATATCATGGGGACGGTGGGGAAAATGGTGGGAACGAGGGAAGTTCCAGGGGGAATGATGGGAAGATCTATGTGGGGACTGTGGGGGAAATGGTGGACTGATGGGAATCTGGGGGACGGTGGGGAAAATGGGAATGATGGAATCATGGGGACAGTTAGGAAAATGGGGAATGATGGGAAGATCCTGGGACGATGGGAAGAACCATGGAGGACGATGGGGGAAAATGGGGATCAATGGGAAGATCATGGGGGACGATGGAAAAATTGGGAACGGGGGGAATATAATGGAACGATAGGGAAAATGGGGAACGATGGGAAGATCATGCGGATGGTGGGGAAAATGGGAACGATGGAAGATCATGGAGAACTGTAGGGAAATAGGAACGATGGGAAGATCATGGGGGCCAGTGGGAAAATGGGAAACGATGGACGGATCATCGGTGGGATGATGGGGAAAATGTGGATCAATGGAAGATCTGGCGGACGATGGGGAAAATTGCGGAACAATGGAAGATCATGGGGGATGATAGGGAAATGGGGAACGATGGGCGATCATGGGGGACGGTGGGGAAAATGGAGAACAATGGGAAATTCATGGGGCGACGTGGGGAAAATGGGGATAATGGAAGATCATGGTGATAGTGGAAAGTGTGCAGCATGGGAAGTTCATGGGGGACGTGGAGAAAATGGGAACGATGGGAAGATCATGTGCACGGTGGGGAAAAAGGGAACTATGGGAAGATCATGGGGACGTTTTGGTAAAATGGGGAATGATCGGAAGATCTCGGACGATGGGAAGATCATGGAGGACAATGTGAATCTGGGGGACGGTGGGGAAAATGGAACAATGGGAAGTCATAGGAACGATGTGCAGATCATGGGGGAACGGTGGAAAAGGGGAACAATGGGAAGATTGGGGGACGGTGGGAAATGGGGAACGATGGGAAGATCATGAAAGACTATGGAACAATGGGAACAATGGACATCCGTGGAACGGTGGGAACATGGGTCCGATGGGAAGATCATGGGGGAGGTGGGAAAATGGGAATATGGAAGATCATGGGGACGATGGAAGACCATGGGGACTGATGGGGAAAATGTGGATATGGGAAGATCATGCGGACGAGGGAAACGGAATGTGGAAGATCAGGGGACGATGGGAAAATGGGGAACGATGGGAAGATATGGGGACGGTGGGGAAAATTGGATAGAATGATGGGAAGATCATGGGGGATGGTTTTGAAAATAGGGACGATGGAAGTTCATGGGGGACAGTGGGGAAATGGGATGATGGGAAGATCATGGAGGGATCGTGGGGAAATGGGGTACGATTGGAAGTTCATGTGGGGACAGTGGGGAAAGTGGGGAATGATGGAAGATCACGGGGGACTTTGGGAAATGGGATGATGGGAAATCATGGGGGATGTGTGGGAAAAGTGAATGATTGGAAGATCATGGGGAGGTGGGGAAAATGGGGAATGATGGAAAGATCATGGGGAGGATGGGAAGATATATGGGGGACGTGGTGAAAATGGGGAACGATGGGAAGATCATTGGGGACGATGGGGAACGATGGGAACGATGGGAATATCATGGGGACGTTTGGGAAATGGGGAATGATGGAAGATCATGGGGGACGGTGGGGAATATAGGGAACGATGGGAAGATCATAGGGGAAATGGGAACGATGGAAAGATCATGGGGGACGGTGGGGAAAAATGGGAACGATGGGATATCGGGGGACATTGGAAAATGGGAGCAATGGGAAATATCAATGGGGAAACGATGGGAAAATGGGTGAACGTGTGAAATCATGGTGTCGATGTGAGATCCATGGGGACGATGAAGAATTGTGGAGCGATGCAATATCATGGAGGACGGTGGGGAAAATGGAACGATGGAAGCTCATGGAGGACGGTGGCGAATAGGAACATGGGAAGATCATGGTGATGGTGGGGAAAAAGGGGACAATGGGAAGATCATGGGGGACGGTGGGGAAAATGGTGAACGATGGGAGAATCATGGGGGACAAGCTGGGGAAATGGGAATGATGGAAGATCATGAAAGATTATGGGACATGGGTCAACGAAGGGAAGATCATGGGGATGGTGGAAAATGGGACCGTGGAAATCATGGTTGTCGATGTGAAGATCATGGGGACGATGGGGAAAATGGGGAACAATGGGAAGATCATTGGGGACAGAGGGGAAAATGGTGAATGTTGGAAGATCATGAAAGACGATGGGGAAAATGGGGAACGATGGTAAGACCATGGGGAACGATGGGAAGAACATGGGGGACGGTGGGAAAATTGGGACGATAGGAAGATAATGGGGAACGATAGTGAAAATGGGGAACAATGGGAAGATCATGTGGGACGGTGGGGGAAATGGAGAACAATGGGAAGATTATGTGGGGACGGTGGGGAAATTGTGGAGCGATGGAAGATCATGCGGGACGGTGGGAAAATTGGAACGATGGAAGATCATGGAGGACTGTGGGGAAATGGGGAACTTATGGGAAGATATGTGGACTATGGGAAAAATGGGGAACGATGGTAAGATTATGGGGGACGATGGAAAGATCATGGGGACTGTGGGGAAAATGGGGATCGATGGAAGATCATGGGGGATGGTGGTGAAAATGGGGAACTATGGAAGATCTTCTGGATGTTGGGGAAATATGGGACCGATGGGAAGATCATGGGGGATGATGTGGAAAATTGGGAATGATGGGAAGATCATAGGGGAAATGGGGAACAATGGGAAGATCATGGTGGACGGTGGGGAAAATGGCGAATGATGGGAAAATCATGGGGAAGGTTTGGAAAATAGGGAAAGATGGGAAGATTTGGGGGACTGTGGGGAAATGGGAACGATTGGGAAGTTCATGGGTGTCGATGTGAAGATCATGGGATGATGTGGGAACATATGGGAACATGGGTAAGATCATGGGGCGGGAAAAATTGTAACTAATAGGAAGATAATGGAAACGATAGTGAAATGTGGGAACGCATGGGAAGATCATATGACGGTGGGTAAAATGGAAACAATGGGAAGATCATGGGGGACGTGGGGAAAAATGGGAATGATGGGAAGATCATGGGGCCGTGGTAAAATGGGGAACGACTGGTAAGACCATTGGGAACGATGGGAAACCCTGGGGGACGGTGGGAAAAAATGTGAACGATAGGAAGATAATGGGGAACTATAGTTGAAATGGGGACATGGGAAGATCATGTGGGACGGTGGGAAAATGGAGACAATGGAAGATTATGGGGACTGGTGGGGGAAATTGTGGGCGATGGGAAGATCATGCGGGACGTGGGGAAAATTGGCACGATGGGAAGATCATGGAGGACTGTGGGGAATGTGGAACGATGGAAGATATGGATGGTGCCTATGGGGAAATGGGTAACGTGGTAGATTATGGGGACGATGGAAGATCATGGGGGGTACTGTGGGGAAAATGGGGATCTATGGGAAGATCATGGGTGGGATGGTGGTGAAAATGGGGAGACGCATGGGAAATTCATGTGGATGTTGGGGAAAATGGTGACCGATGGGAAGAATCATGGGGATGATTGTGGAAAATTGGGAATGATGGGAATGATCATAGGGGAAAATGGGGACCAATGGGAAGATTCATGGGGGCACGTGTGTGGAAAATGGCGAATGATGGGAAAATCAGGGGGATAAGGTTTGGAAAATAGGAAAGATGGGAAGATTTGGGGGGGAACTGTGGGGTAAATAGGGAACCATGGAATTCAGGTGGTGTCGATTTGAAGTATCTGGGGATGATGGGAAAATGGGGAACGTGGGAAGATCATGGGGGACGGCTAAGGAAAAAATGGAAGATAGAGATATGGGAAACGAATAGTGATGGGGACGATGGAAGATCAATGTGGGACGGTGGTAAATGGAGAACAATGGGAAATCAGCTTTGGAAGCGGAAGTGGTAATATTCATGGAGGCCGGTGAAAATGGGGCCTGAATGGGAATATCATGTGGCAACGATGGGAAGAACATGGGGGAAACGTGGGACAAATGGGAACAATGGGAAATCAGGGGGGACTGTGGGAAATGGGCGATGATGGGGAAATCATGGGGGAAGGTTTGGAAAAAGGGAAGATGGGGAGATTTGGGGACTGTGGGAAATAGGGCCAGATGTGAAGTTCATGTTGTCGATGTGAATCATGGTGGATGATGGGGAAATGGGGAAACGATGAAAGATCATGGGGGACGGTAGGAAAATGGGACGATGAAGATATGGGACAACGATGTGAAGATGGGGAACGATGGAAGATCATGTGGGACGGTTTGGGAGTACATGGGAACAAGGGAAGATCATGGGGGACTGGGGAAAATGGGAATGATGGGAAGATCATGGGGACCGGTGGGGAAAATGGGGGAACGGGTAAGACCATGGGGAACGATAGGAAATACATGGGGAACATAGTGAAAAGGGAACACGCAGAAGATCATGTGGGACGGTGGGGAAATTGTGGAGCGATGGGAAGATCATGCGGGACGGTGGGAAAATGAACTATGGGAGATCTGGAGGACTGGGGGAATGGGGAACGATGAGAAGATCATGGTGGACTATGGGAAATGGGTGACCGATTGTAAGATTATGGTGGACGATGAATATCAATGGGGACGTGGGGACAATGGGGGATCGATGGAAGATCATGGTGGATTGGTGGTGAAAATGGGTGAACGATGGGAAGATCATGGGGATGTGTATGTAAATGGGGAATATGGAAGATCATGTGGATTTTGGGAAAATGGGGACCGATGGACAATCCGGGGGGATGATGTGGGAAAATGGGACATGATGGAAGATCAGGGGGAAAAATGGGTAACATGGGAAGATCATGGGGAACGGTGGGGAAAAGGGCGAATGATGGAAAAATCATGGTGGAAGGTTTGGAAAATAGGAAAGATATGGGAGATTTGGGGGAGCGTGGGAAATTAGGGAACGAGGGAAGTTCCTGGTGTCGATGTGAAATCATGGGACGATGGGGAATGGGGAACGATGGAGATCATGGGGTTGGACGGTGGGAAAATTGGGCAACGATAGGATAGATAATGTGGAAATGTAGTGAAAATGGGAACGTGTGGAGATCTCTGTGGGACGGTGGGTAAAATAGAGAACAATGGGAAGATCATGGGTGACTGTATGGGGGGACAAATGGGAATGATGGGAAGATCCTATGGGGCCCCCCCGTGGGGGAAATATGGGAGACGATGGTAATGATTATGGGGGAGATGTACAGATCCTGGGGACTGTGGGGCAAATGTAGACGATGGTAAGATTCATTAGGGGTGATGGAAAAGATCATGGGACTGGTTTGGGAAATGGGGGATCGATGGTCAGATCATGGGGGATGGTGGTAAAATGGGAACGATGGGAGACATGGGGTGGTAGGTCATACTGGGACACTATGGGAAGATATGTGGGATTTGGTGTAAATGGGGGACCGATGGGAAGATCAGGCGGGATGATGTGGAAATGGGATGATGGGAAATACATGGGGACGGTGGGGAAAATTTGGCAAATGTTTGGGAAAATCATGGGGGAAGTTTGGAAATAAGGGAAAGATGGGAAGATTTGGGGACTGTGGGGAAAATAGGGATAACGATGGAAGTTCATGGGTTTCGATGTTAAGATTCAAGGGACGATGGTGGTAGGAGTCATGGGAAGCGATGGGACTGCTATCACTGTGGACGTTTGGAAAATATTGGCAACGATAGGAGATAATGGGAAATGATAGTGAAATGGGGAACGATTGACAGGGCTCATGTTTGGCCGGTGGGTACAAATAGATAACAATGAGTAAAGATCATGGGGACGGTGGTGGAGGGGGAAATGGGAATGATGAGATCCTGGGGTCCGTGGGAAATGGGACGATGGTATCATTATGGGGGCGTGAGGAAAGATCATGGGGACTGTGGGGAAATGAAACGATGTCGATTATGTGGATGATGGAATGATCAGGGGACTGTTTTTGGGAAAAATTGGGGTCGATGGGAAATCATGGGGGATGGTGGTGTGCAATGGTGAACGATGGTAAGATCATGGGGTGGTAGGTAAAATGGGAACTATGGGTAAATCATTTGGGTGTTGGGAAATGTGGGACCGATGGAAGATCAATGGTGGATTGATGTTGAAAATTGGAGATTATGAAAGATCATAGGGGAAATGGGAAAGATGGGAAGATCATAGGGGAGGTGTTTGGAAATAGGGAACGATGGGAAGATTTGGGGGACTGTGGGGGAAATAGGAACGATGGAATTAATTGTTTCGATGTAAGATCTTGGGACTATGGTGACAAATGGGGAACCATGAAATCATGGGGACCAGAGTGGGAAAATGGGATGTGGGTAACATTTGAAAGCCGATGGGAAAATGGGGTACGATGGTAGATCATGGGTGGGAATGCAGTGGGGAAGAAACATGGGTATTGGTGGGGAAATGGGTAATGATGGTGAGATCATGGGGGAAAAGCATTGGAAGATCATGGGGATTGAGGTGGGGATCAATGGGAAGATCATGGGGGACGATGGGGAAAATGGGGAACGATGTGAAATTCATGGGTGTCGATGTGAAGATCATGGGGGACGATGGGGAAAATGGGGAACGATGGGAAGATCATGGGGGACAGTGGGAAAAATGGGGAGCAATGGGAAGATCATGGGGGATGATGGGGAAAATGGGGAACGATGTGAAATTCATGGGTGTCGATGTGAAGATCATGGGGGACGATGGGGAAATTGTGGAGCGATGGGAAGATCATGGAGGACGGTGGGGAAAATGGGAATGATGGGAAGATCATGGAGGACGGTGGCAAAATAGGGAACGATGGGAATATCATGGGTGACGGTGGGGAAAAAGGGGAACAATGGGAAGATCATGTGGGACGGTGGGGAAAATGGTGAACGATGGGAAGATCATGGGGGACGGTGGGGAAAATGGGGAATGATGGGAAGATCATGAAAGATTATGGGGAAAATGGGGAATGAAGGGAGGATCATGGGGGATGGTGGGAAAAATGGGGACCGATGGGAAGATCATGGGTATCGATGTGAAGATCATGGGGACGATGGGGAAAATGGGGAACAATGGGAAGATCATGGGGGACAGAGGGGGAAATGGGGAATGTTGGAAGATCATGAAAGACAATGGGGAAAATGGGGATCGATGGTAAGATCATGGGGAACGATGGGAAGAACATGGGGGACGGTGGGGAAAATGGGGAATGATGGGAAGATCATGGGGGATGGTGGTGAAAATGGGGAACGATGGGAAGATCATCGGGATGGTAGGTAAAATGGGGAATGTGGACGGACGTTCACAGAGGTACACAATTAGGAGGCTTTATAATGTGAAATTATAATAGGCTTTATTGTGCCGGTTCCTTTTTATCAGGAAAATTATCCAAACACAGGGGGGGGGAACAAAGCTTCCATTCACTTGGGAGTAGTTCTAGTGAAAACACTATGCAACCAATTCACATCTCCCTAGTCAAGCATTTCTCCCCAGCCCCAAACATAGCATGAAAATAAGCAGATATAAGCAGTCTCTTAATAATGAAAGTTGTATCTGTTTATCAGCTGTAGAGTAAGCTTCTCTGCTCTCCTGGAACCGCACGGAGCGTGCACAGAAAATCAGCATCCAGGTTTAGAAGTCTTATTTGGGCCTTGTGTCTTGAAAGCAGCTCTGCTAACTTTTGGCAGAGCTCAAAACAAGTGTGTCTCCAAGTTCAGCTCAGGTGTCAGCTAAAGAGTTCTCACTTCCTGTTTCAAAAGACAGGCTTTCTAAGCCATCTAATTCAGACAGGTGGTGTTTAGTAATTAACTACAAGAGGTTAACCACCACACTGCTGGATTATAGACACATTACTGAACAGGGATAAGTCCCCTGTTACATACCTCCCCTGTTTGTGGGAAGCTCTGGCTTACCACGGCCAAAGCCCATCCTTCCACTCTCATTCGAGATCTTTCTGTGACTTGAATGAGAGTGGATGGAGGAAGAGAACCTTCTGTCCCGCTGGGATTGCAGCCCTTTCTCCAGTTTATTTTTGTCTCCTCCCGAAGGTGCTTGAGATCAGCACTCCTCAGTCGCTCGAGGAGGACTTTTTCCACGTAAAGTCTTCTTATTGCTTGCCCGATCTTGAGATTTCTGTTGCATCGGGCACTCCTCTTTTTGTAGACAAAGTGTATGGCAACAGTTGTAGAGCAGTTAGGACTAGCCCTTGGAGTTTTCTGCTCTGGGGTAGGGTTCATTACAGGAACGCTGCATATTGTCCTCCATTTTTAGGCTATCAGGTGTCATTTTCTTCCTGACCTCAGGAGGCGCTATTGCAGCTGTTGCCACTGTATTCGCTAGAACCCCCAATTGTGATAGTCCTACAGATGGGCATATTTTGCTTGTAGAGGTCATGGCTCTCACAGGCATCTCTGTAGATTTTTCTTTCTTGGGTAATTTTTTTTTCAATATCAGCAGTACTGTGCATGCATTTTCTCTTAATAGGTATACAAGATTGTGCAGTTGCTAGGTAAAAAAAATCTATTTGCTATACACCATTTATTTGCTAGGTGAAATCCCTCCGCTTCAGCAACAGAATTTGGTTTTCTGCCTGAGTTCAGTAATTTTCAGTCTCATCTTTGGGTATTATGGCATTCACACTTCACACTTTGGGTGTCTGTTTGGCTCCCAAGATAATAGGCATACTTTTTTACTTGCAGAAAAAAAAACATTTTTGCAGTGGACTCAACACTCAGCAATGGCTTTGAAAAAACTTTTTCTTTATAGGGCAATTTTACACTCAGCATTTGTTTGCTAAAAATACCCCTGCTTCAGCACAGTCTTTGTATCAATTTTCACACTTTTCTGCATATACTCCATTCATAGCTGGTAGCACTATGCGGTGTGGCAACCTTTATTTGCAAAATCAGTACCACTCGTGGGTCACCATCTGTTTTCACTGCTTCAGCGAAACTTTTGAAAACAAGAAAAACCTATCCCTTTTTAAGGGCTGACTCACTTCTTGAACCCTAACTATGGCTAGAAGGCAAAATCCCTATTTCAATGACCGTCTTACACTTTGTGATAGGTAATTAAAGGTTTACCTTCTTCAGCAGTCTCTTGGGATTGGGGAAAAGAGTCCATCTGTGGTTTTGTAGGTTTCAGTGCAGTGTAAGTTTCAGTGGTGTGTGTCCCTTTAAATCTGATCTCTGCTGCATGAGGGTTTTTTTTTCTCCAAGTTGTTTAGACTGTTTGTAGGCAAAATAGCATAACAAAAAATTTCACATAAAAACTCCGGTCCTTTTTAACTACAAGGACACCTCTTGTCCCACTTCTGACGACCATATGTGGACGGACGTTCACAGAGGTACACAATTAGGAGGCTTTATAATGTGAAATTATAATAGGCTTTATTGTGCCTGTTCCTTTTTATCAGGAAAATTATCCAAACACAGGGGGGGGGGGAACAAAGCTTCCATTCACTTGGGAGTAATTCTAGTGAAACACTATGCAATAATTCACATCTCCGTAGTCAAGCATTTCTCCCCAGCCCCAAACATAGCATGAAAATAAGCAGATATAAGCAGTCTCTTAATAATGAAAGTTTTATCTGTTTATCAGCAGTAGAGTAAGCTTCTCTGCTCTCCTGGAACCGCACGGAGCATGCACAGAAAATCAGCATCCAGGTTTAGAAGTCTTATTTGGGCCTTGTGTCTTGAAAGCAGCTCTGCTAACTTTTGGCAGAGCTCAAAACAAGTGTGTCTCCAAGTTCAGCTCAGGTGTCAGCTAAAGAGTTCTCACTTCCTGTTTCAAAAGACAGGCTTTCTAAGCCATCTAATTCAGACAGGTGGTGTTTAGTAATTAACTACAAGAGGTTAACCACCACACTGCTGGATTAAAGACACATTACTGAACAGGGATAAGTCCCCTGTTACAGGGAACTATGGGAAGATCATGTGGGATGTTGGGGAAAATGGGGACCGATGGGAAGATCATGGGGGATGATGTGGAAAATTGGGAATGATGGGAAGATCATAGGGAAAAATGGGGAACGATGGGAAGATCATAGGGGACAGTGGGGAAAATGGGGAATGATGGGAAGATCATGGGGGAAGGTTTGGAAAATAGGAACGATGGGAAGATTTGGGGGACTGTGGGGAAAATAGGGAACGATGGTAAGATCATGGGGAACGATGGGAAGACCATGGGGATGATGGGGATCAATGGGAAGATCATGGGGGACTGTGGGGAAATGGGGAAATTAAAGGTATGTGACTCATTTGGGTACTAACCAATCAGAGAAGAGTTAGGGTTAGGGTTGAAAGTTAGGGTTAGGGTTGACAGGACTATTTTTCTATTTTTGTTTGGCCCAGGGTTATAGGGGAATACGAAAATTTAGGTATGTGACTCATTTGGGTACTAACCAATCAGAGAAGAGTTAGGGTTAGGGTTGAAAGTTAGGGTTAGGGTTGAAAGTTAGGGTTAGGGTTAGGGTTGACACAGGATTATTTTTCTATTTTTGTTTGGCCCAGGGTTATAGGGGAATACGAAAATTAGGGTTAGGAGTAGGGTTAGGGTTAGGGTTGAAAGTGAGGGTTGGGTTAGGGTTAGGGTTGAAAGTGAGTGGGGTTTAAAAGGGGAGAGGTTTAACAGAAAAGTGGGAGGGGCTTAATAGAAACGTGGGAGTGGCTTAAAAACGGTGGAAGGGGCTTAAAACCGGTGGGAGGGGCTTAAAAACGGGTGTGGCTTAATAGAAAAGTGGGTGGGGCATAATAGAAAAGTGGGAGGGGCTTAGAAGTGGGTGGAGTTAGGGTTAGGGTTAAAAGTGAGGGTTGGATTAGGGTTAGGGTTAGGGTTGAAAGTGAGGGTTGGGTTAGGGTTAGGATTGAAAGTGAGGGTTGGAAGTGGGTGGGGTTTAAAAGGGGAGGGGCTTAAAACCGGTGGGAGTGGCTTAAAAATGGGCGTGGCTTAATAGAAAAGTGGGAGGGGCTTAATAGAAACGTGGGAGTGGCTAAAAACCGGTGGGAGGGGCTTAAAAATGGGTGTGGCTTAATAGAAAAGTGGGTGGGGCTTAATAGAAAAGTGGGAGTGGCTTAAAAAATGGGTGTGGCTTAATAGAAAAGTGGGCGGGGCTTAATAGAAAAGTGGGGGTGTCTTAAAAATGGGCGTGGTTTAATAGAAAAGTGGGAGCAGCTTTAAACCAGTGGGATGGGCTTAAAAACGATGGGAGTGGCTTAAAAACGGGTGTGGCGTAATAGAAAAGTGGGTGGGGCTTAATAGAAAAGAGGGAGGGGCTTAAAAACGGTGGGATGGGCTTAAAAACGGCAGGAGGGGCTTAAAATGTGTGTGGCTTAATAGAAAAGTAGGAGGGGCTTAATAGAAAAGTGGGAGGGGCTTAAAAACGGTGGGAGGGGCTTAAAAATAGGTGTGGCTTAATAGAAAAGTGGGAGGGGCTTAATAGAAAAGTGGGAGTGGCTTAA
>WSYH01005633.1:0-43021 GCA_036426205.1 Ascaphus truei
CTACGGGAGAGTAGATCAATCAAAGGGAAAATGTTTTCTGGATTTATTACCTCGGGTATTATCACCCGGGGGTATAAATACCGATGGAACGTAAACTATTATGTATGTACATGATGTATGTTCACCAATGAGTTTAGCTGATTGATGTATAGTAATGCTTAAAACATTATTTAATCTGCACAAACTTTTGTTTCTCCCATACCCCTATATATCTTATTTTGATATGAAATGTATTGGTGTGTGTCTATTGTTAATCTCTTCATGTAATGTATCCATGTATCAGGATCCTCCTATTGTGTATAGACATTTCTTAATCATGTCCCCAATTTGTTTGGCCCAATATATATTCATCATATGAAGTTTTACAACCTATGACACTTCGTTAAAGATATATATATATATACCGTTAGAAGTCTCTGTATACTGCGACATTCACGACTGTTTTTATGTTGTTTTATTTATCTTGCACAAATTATTTTAAACACTTACTTGCAAGGTGTAGTGATGTGTTTCATCCCTTTGCTTTATTTCCCGACCTTTCTTTACCAGGGAGGATGACGTGGAAATCACCATGTCTGTAATATGGGTTGGTTTTGTAAACAACACACTCACTTCGCATACACCTGCGACACGTCACTTCCGGATTTGTTTGGATGAACCCGCGTCACTTCCGGTTTCGGTCTTTATGGCGGGCTGAACGCTATTGAAGAGGCAAATCAGTTTCGGTATAAGAGGGGAACACAACACCACCTACACTCACTCTCTGCCGAAGCGACCAACACAGGCGTGAAAAGGTAGCGTAAGAGGAGGTGAGCTCTTGACTCCATACTGTCTGCACCATGAGTGTCATAAAGAAAAACTTTTTTACTCTCATCAATGCTGTACGTGGAGTCCTGTCGTTCCGCTGTGCTTGTTAGCTACCGATCGGTGTGCTACCAGACTATCTAACTTTACCAAGCAGAAAGCACGCACATCCAGTGAGAAAAACGGGCATGGTTCACGTGGGGGAAGGGGTTTTTTGCATTATTGCAATTTGACTGGGAGGTGCGGTACTATACGGGTGATTTTAGGACGGGTCTGAGACTGTGTCCTCATTGGGAGTGATGTGGTAGGGTGTTATATCTCTGCTCACAGCACTCACCAGGACCATATAGTTTACATGTCTTTTTATGTACGCCATCCTGCTATACAGCCAGCCCCACCACTCAGCTTGTGTTTAATAACCTACCGTGGATTAACGTTTTCAATAAGGATTGTTTATATCGCTATCAACCTGGTCATTTGTGCACGATCTTAGAAATTTTCTTGTACCCGGTTAATTTAGGGTCCTTAACCACCTCGGACTATACGATGAAAATGGAGGGTTTTAAAGTAAATGTATCTTGCATTTTTCCAAAAATGAAAAAGGAGAAAAGCTAGCTTTGCCTTCTTGGCTGCTGGTGACATTGGTTGTGAAACATTTAATAGTTTCTAAAACTGTTTTAAATTTCGTTTTGTCTAAAACACCCACAATTATGGTCTACTGAAAATACTATGGAATGTGGAGGGGAGAGGGGTGAAGGGGGGGGAGGGGGCCGGCAGAGTATTCCAATGTCATTTTATGTTGTATTTTAAAAAAAGACGCACAAAACATACCAGGTTATCAACTTAAAGAAGGACGAAGTGTAAACATTGTTTCAAAATGTTTTAAGCACGTGAAACGCCAATTTCATTGGTCAATTAACAATTTAAACCTCCCGGCCTGAAAAATGACACTTGACAGCTCAATTAACAAACAATAAAGTTAGGCTCATACTGTATGATTTCAGAGACTTGGGCACAGACCATAAGGGAACAGAAGCAGGGGGGACTGAAGGGAAGGTCCTTAACAGGCGATAGGCCAGAGATGGGACGTTGAAGAGTCTTGCTGCCCCAATACCACCAGGAGGAAATTCCCACAGTGTGTGAATAATAGGGTTTTGGGATTCAATGGAGATGTATATGGAGTTCTTTAGGGACCCGATAGATGTGTGTGTAGGTACGATTAACGATTTGAAAAAACAAACGATACAACAGCCACCGCAACAGCATATATATACTGTCATTGTATCCATTATGTGTTAACTAGTTGAAGGACAAAGGTTGTAGGCCAAGATGCTACATGTGCGTGCGAAAGTAAACATTCAGTGAGATTAAAATTAAAAGACTCACCTTTAGTGTGAAACACCATTGTGTTTGTTGTGGCTTTCCCTTTTGACTTTTCATAGGTTGCATTGACTTTCTTTCATTTTGTACGCAGCATGGTCTTGTATAAACACGCACGTCTATGCCGGAGCCCCCCAGGGCCATCACACAGCCGCTGGACACTCAGCCGCTTGCCAAGGTAAGTTAATGTAGTAACGGTTCATTTTAGCGGTTAGGGTAGGGGGTTACGGATTAGGTTTTAGGGTAAATGAAAGCCGTAGGATTTTTATGTAGGGACAAAGGGTAACGGGGTTTAGGTTTAGAAGGTGAGTCTCGACAAGACTACCCGAGTGGCAAGGTCAGTAGCAGGACATTAGATGCCCAGACATTTCGCCACAAAGGGTATCCTGTACCTTACCCGTACCCTAAAGCCCCTGTACCCTTAAATTCCTAACCCTAAAACGCCTCTAACCTCACCCCTAATTGCCAAACGCTAACCCCTAACCTTACCCCAAAACCCGATCAGTTACCTTGGTGGTGTGATAGGCAAAGGGACATTGGCATTAGTCTAGAGGGGGGATGGTATGTTATTTGGAGGAGGGAGGTAGGACAGGTGGGTGGCAGGAGGGTTAAACCCCTCATTACCTTAGCGGTTAGCCCGCTAAGGTAATGAAGATTCTTTTTATTATAATTTTACATAGGTTTGAGGCACAGGGGAATCTGAAGCTGACCCCATTCAGTTTCGCTCCCACCCCCCCCGCTCCAGGGACCCCCTGCATCCCGAGGGATACAGACCTCCAGTATGGTGTGGGTGGTGCCGGTATTCAGCCACTGTTTAACTGTCACGGTTCACGTCGGCTTGACCAGGAGATTCAATTGTTAGGAAGATTACGGCACTCCAGACCGAGGTTTCATTTCAAAGGGTATTTGCTCTGGATTTTTTTGCATTCGATTGTCGGAAGGAAAGGGAAAAGAAAATGATAGGGTGTTTGCAATCCAAACAAGTCTGTGACATGCATGACAGGTTGATGAAGTGAAAAGAAATTAAAAATGGCACGAGTGGGCCAGACATGTGACGCTAAGAAGAAATGATCCAGTGTTCGTGGCGACAAAAATGATTCTTGGGGGTTGATGTTCAAGAGAAAATAAAAGACCAAGGACGTACGATCCACAAAGTAAGATGGAGGCTTAAATAAAAGAAATAAAATAAACTGTTGGAGAACGTGTGTTATATAGAAACACACAAACCAAATATACACACACCAACACACACCGTCAAATAAGCAAGAAAAAGGATTGCCTCTGCACCAGTGTTTCCAACCCGGGTTCACGGAACCCTGGGTTCCAGGAGGAGGATCAAAAGGATAGCAGCAGGATTTCCCGATTTGCCAGAAGCAGTTGCTTAGAGGGCTGGGCAGTTTCATCTATGTCCTGATTGACGGCATTAACCAGCAGCGCCACATCAGGGTGCGGGGGGCATAGGAAGCCTGGGGTGTGGTGTGCCAAGCAGAGGAGGAGCAATATGGGCAGCAGAGAGGTAGGCCTTGTGTGACTGTCGTGTGTGTGTGTGAGTGTGTTCTGGGTTCCTAGGTCCCTGCATCTCTGCCCCCCCCCAGTCTCCGAAACTCTGGCTGACCCCTCGACTAAGATTGATTATCGTCTCCTGTGAATGGGTCTGCTCGTCAGGCGCTTCTGCGATAGAATCGTCCTGTTGTAAGGATGCCTCCGCAAGAACCTTTGCAGTATGTAGTCTCTACCCACCAACATTGCGAACGGAAGGTATAGGAGAATCCTGGAGGACCTATGAATTGATTGGACCAGATGGATTGCCTTGTTGTTAACACCCAACACAATACTATTGCGATTTTATCTTACTTTGTGAGCGTTTGTCTGTGGTTTGTATAAAAGTAATAACGGTTTTACAGTATTATGTATGGAGCATGCACTTCTTTTTTTCATTTGTTTTTTTAGAGATTATCACGTTATGTGAGTAATCCAAGAAGCTGCCCTAGACTCCAAATTCTCAGAAATATTTTCCAAGATTTTTGGACACTCAATGAAATTGTATGGACTGATTTAATATACAGTATTCTATTATTCCCTATATTTTTATTTTAATCACTCATCACTGTTCCATTATTTAGGATTCATGTCACAAGTAATCAAACAATCACATTTATTTTTTTCCACAATAAGGGATAAGCACCACCAAAGTGCTTACATGTACACACACGTACACCCCACCACACACCACACCCCACAGCTAAATCTGTGTCTTACTTAATGGAGACGCAAAACTCCATGCTCCAATTGGATTAATGACGGATAAGCAGTAAATCACACATGCTTTAGTATCTCACCATTACCGCAGAGCCACATCACCGGCTGCATCTGTACTTTACATACCAAAATTTTCTTACTGTGTGGTATGTTGTCCAAAGTTTTGTTCACTAATCCACATATACTAATATTTCAGGCTGTGGTTTATTCTCCATCGCGGAAGGAAATTCATTTCTCTTTAACACATTTGGGCCCACTACAACCAAAACAGCCAAAAGTAACAGGACTCTTTATTGTTGATACACTAGGGGATAAAAAGTTCAGAAATAAAACGCAGAGTAGACATGTGCAATCTGTACCGAAAATGTTTATTAAGATTCAATTGTAGAACACTTTGAAATACACGTATAGCAGAGATGAAGGAGGATTTTGGAAAGTCCATTCGTTTGGCATTTATGATTTGGAAACCAGATCAAAACAAATAGAACAGGAAAAAAGACCGAACATGTTAAAAAAACAAGGACCAAAAAACAAAAAACACAAAAAAACTATCTCATGCAAAATCATATTCAAACAGGAAAAAAGCTTAACCGGTAGTACAAATCAAAGAAATACTACTGCTATTGATAATAATGTTCCTGAACATTCACTTGTGACATTCACTCTTATTAAATCCCTCTTTTTTCTGTAAAAACAAAACAACTTTATGGGTTTAACACAATATAACATTGCTAAACTCAGCACGAGCTACGATACTGCTCAACTTAATAAGTTGATAAAAAAAGTAGTTAGTAGTTGTCATATGGCCAGTTCGAATGGAATAAATATTGTTTATTATGAGATGATTATGTGCAGGTTTCCATTTGATATGAGGATGTGGGAACTTGGCAGTGGTCATTTGCTACCAAAGAGTTCGTGTCCAATACTAGACCAGAAAGAGAACGATAAAATGTACTCTATAATGTATACTATTCCTACGGCGGCAGAATCGAGGGTCATTTTATTAAATTGCCACGTACCAAACATATTCAACTCTTCATAAAAATTGAATGCATCCAACAGTTTTATTACAGGGTTATAGGCGTACATTTCTCACGTTCTGTGCAAAGAAAAACATCTTGAAAAGAAGATCGATGGTCTTATAATTACCTATTGTGAGAGTTTGTTTATAAAAAAATATCAGGTGGATGTAACATTTTCTGGAAAACCTTATTTAACGGGTGGTTCAATCAGTTTGATGGCTCAATCAAGTACCACTAACACATTCCTACAGAAATGGCGAAGAGGAGCTATGCAATGCAATTATTACACAGGCACAGATTGAGGAGTAAGAGTAGATTGTGAAGGAGAAGATCTGCAGAATTTTAAAGAATTCTAAAAATGACCAATATTATAAAAAACGAAAGATTAGGCACAATATATTATATTATAGATATTCATGGGTAATAATTAAAGGGATAGCACAGCATTTTCTGTAGGCAGTAGGGGGAGGCTAAAAAGATTATGCCCAATTGAACCCAGTATAAGTACACAAAGTCTATAGATAAATAAAAGATTGCTGTATAATGTTAGCACGGTTTAATATAGTAGTAAGGACATTGGGGATTCCAAACATGAAGTGGGTTTTACTTACATTTTAAAAAAACAGAATTGGCTTTTACTCATATTGGGTTTCGGTCAAGGACTATATGGATGTAGCCAATGTTATTGCAACAGATGGATGACATGCACCGCGGGCGACCATAGCGACATAGGTGGCCGCGCCCCTTCTCAACTAGGCGCGATTCAAAAAATGGCCGCTCTCCCCACCACTGGTTGCGTTATGCATGTCCCGTTTGCAGCGAGGCCATGGCTGACTTCGTATTAACTCCAATTAGGGCAACGGTGACTAACTAGGGCATTACGGTTTTGATCCAGAGAGGTTTTACCAAGTTTATAATTAGGGGTTGGAAGGAATAATAAGGAATAATTGAATCTTTCTTAATTGAATAATTGGTATTGAAGGACAAGTGTATGTTTTAAGGGGTGAGTGTTATAGAAGACAGAGTGTCGACGTTAAAAAAAATATGCGTGACATTTAAAAAAACAAATAAACAAAGACATTGCAATGTTTATTAACATGACCCCAATGTATCTTCTAAAGCGGCACTTAAAAGCACTCCAAGACAAACACACTCTATGGGACCTTGAGTCAAACTTGATAGCTTTGAAAGTATAACTGGATAAAATGAAAAGATTCTATATCAGGAGTAGGCTAGCATGATATCACTCAAGGGCCGCATGTAAAGTCCTTAGCCCTCAAATGGTTGAAATTTACATATGGCACCATACATATGTATGTATGTATGTATGTATATATAGTGCGAGGGCAGAAGGGAAGTTGCAGCCGTGGGTAGGAGCTCTCCAACCCCCTCCAGTCAGCATCTTAATGCCGACACCCTGATGCATACTTTCCACTCTCTCACACTGGGAACTACAATGTAGTGTGCCGCAGTCCTGCGGCCGCTCGGGAGTGGGAAGAAGAAAAGATACATTCACACAGCAAACCTCTCCAATTCCTCTACACTAGGGAGAGAGGGAGGGTAGAGCAAGCGGCATGGATGGCCAGTGGTTGGAGGCTGACACATGTTGCCCTAAACAGGGTTTCCAAATTCTTTTTTTGGTTAAGGGGAACCCATTGAAAATCTGAGAGGAGCCCCAACCCTCTCTAATAGCATTCGGATCGTGCAGTAAATTCTCTGGATGGGGTATCAATTTTGCATAATTGACAGGTGAACCCTATAGAGAGGCCCGTGTAACCCAAGGGTTCTAGAAACCATGGTTGAAAAAACACTGCCCTAGAATCTACTTTAAACTGCTTGAGTGTTGGGTAGTATGTCCCTAACGAGGGCGTTTCAAGGAGCACTTACGAATTCAATTATTCTAAAGAAAAAAAAAGTTATTAAACCCTTCTGCTAAGCATTTTTAGGATCATGGCTGTTCTTGGGAAAGCAGTCTGTAGATGTATTGGTCTGCAACGTATCAAGCATATTTTACTTGAATCCTAGTATCTAAAAACCCAAAACACGAAGATACGGGTGTGCCGACATGCCAGGAAGATGTCAGTGTGTTGCACAGAAACATGGTGTGAGAGCCGCAAAAACGTTTAGAAACTAGCGGGGTATTCAAAGTACATTCAGCTCTTTATTAACAACAGCTTCATTGATATGAAACATTAAAAAAAAAAGTTACCAACGTTTGGATCGCTTGTCTTCGGAATGATAGACCAAGAGTTCAGTAGATTTTCAATACGAAATTCAAGTGCTTGATTACAATGAGAACGCCACAACTGCAGCAATATGCGTACTAGATTGATGCGTGGGAGCCATCTGGTGCTGTACGCTGCGCGGAATACTGAAAACCTTGACCGGTGGCACTTGGGGGACAGGAGTTGGCCTTCCTGGTCTAATTCATCTTCGGTTCTGTGTTGATACCTTTACACAGACCACAGGGGAAATCTTCCATGCAAACGGGTTTTGAAATCTCAAAATGTACATTCTCCAGCCATGGCATACCAAAATATGATGTTTCAAAAGCCTTGTACACAAGTACATATCATCAAGAATTCCATTTTTGGGTCATTAAATTTTTAAATGTGTCACACTACAGTGAATTGTGCACAAACAAGGACATCTACAGTGTTTTTCCACCAGGTGCCTAGAAATCTTGGGTTCCCCTGGGCATCCCGAAGGTGTTCCCTGTAATCTTCTGAGTCATTGAAAATTGTATCAAAGTTGGACAGACGAATTTACAATGCACCTGGTCAGGTTGCTCTAGAGACGGAGGGGGGGTTCCTCTGAATTCACTTGAGGTCCTTAAGCAAAAAAAACAGTTGGAACCACAACAAACGGATTCCTAAAAATCACACTAATTGTTGTTACATTAATGTGGAAATTGTCCAAATAAAGAAAAAAAAAACTATTTGCAACCTGCAAGAATCTAGATTTTCTGCCGAGCCAAATAACATTTGAAGCAGTATTGGTATGAGAACCGTGGTATAACAGAAAGTTAATCAGTATTTGCTGTGCGCTTCTACTTCCTTGGCAAGTATGAATAGGCTTTTGTTTTTTATTTTTTTTAATCATCTGAAGACGTCGCCACACAAGACACACACACAAACACCACCAACACACAAGGAAAGTAGGTTATTTTTGTTTTGGGTTACAGAAAATACTTCCACATGGGAATTTGTTCATGCTTAAATGAGATGTATGAAAAATAGTGTACAGAGAATGACTTATGCAAAAGAACTGCAGGCCACCTACCGTAATGGAACGTTATCAGAGGTGGAAGCGCACTGTTCCCCGTAATGGGCCTTCTTTTCAATCAGAGTTTAGCGTTTTTGAAAACATGTCATGTTTTGAGAGAAACCAGATCGTATTGGCTCCTGTCTGTGCAAGAGGGTCATCAGCATATCAAGTGTGGCAGGACGCTCCAAGCGCCATCCAGTTCACGAAATCATCTTTATGATCCCCTTCTAAGGAGACTCACAGACCGGAACAGACGATTAATGGTTTCCATGTGACGGGTGCCCATTGCCCCCTCCAGCATGAAGGGTTAAAAAATAACACAGTCTGTTTTTAAAAATTTGGACCTCGTAACAATTGATCTCATAATCAGGCCCTCCACAGTGACACCCCCAACATTAGGCCAGACGTTTATTGGATATCCCTGGCTCACCAGCTGAGACAGTGGTCACCTTAGCGCACCTGGCTGAGACAGCGGCATATTCAGTAAATGCTGGCCTTAATGGTGGTGTACTGAGTTGTGATTGGAGCCCTGCTCCTAAACACAGTGGCCAATTGTGTAGTGGTATCGGATAGTTAAAAGGTCATAGTAATTGATTACTGCCAATTGACTGGCTAAGTGGATGATTTTATTATTTATGAACATAACCAGGATCTGTACTACTGCCACACTTGGTGCTGTAGAAAAGGGGTTCAAATGTTCCCATTTATCAAGTGGATCTGCCCATAAACAGTGCCCATAAAGGTCTGCGCACATTTACCAAAATGTACAGTATGTGATACACCGCAGAAAACCGCTGTTATTGTTATTTAGTTGGGAAAACAAACAGCAGATTTCGCCATGTCCTGTGTCATGCAACTAGAAACCCTCGAACTCTTCTGAAGCCACTTGTTGCTGTATAGTTAGCTTCGTCAACGACCTGGCTGAGTTCTTTCATGGTGTTATCGTTTCACAAACATGGCGATTGTAACAAGTTAGAATATAAACATTCTAGAACGAGCCAATGTGTAGTGAATGGGTGCTCTCAAATCCCAGCCTTCACTCACGCCACCAACCCCCCCCAAACAGATCAGGTTTTCAGGATATCCCCTGCTTTAGTCAGTTGGACATCATGTAGTCACCCTGTGCTGAACATGGCTGATATCACTACTGACAACCTGACCTGTTGGGAGTAGCTTGAAAGCACTTGGAATTGGAGCGCCCTGTGCTAGTCATCCAAGTTAGGCAATGTCGGTTTGAGGGCATATAAACTACAAGTAGCGCTGTTGCTATTATTGAAGCTATCAAGAGAAAGCGAGTGGCGCTCGATCTGGCAAATTGCCAGCAAGACACGGCACCAAGAGGTTATTTTCGCTTTTTTTCAGAATCATTGAACAGGACCAAAGAGTTGAAAGTAAAATGATTAACATAGTTTATCCATGATTTTCAAAGAACGTTGCGCGATTCCGGACAGAAGTGCAGAAAGAAAAACAATACCGACTGCGTGCAGATACTATCATTTACATTCCCCACTACTAGGAAAAAAGGGGACACACAGATCTCAAACACCACCAAATCCGTGATTAGGGATTAAAAGGAAGCTGATAAAGCAGTTATTTATAGGAAATTCACAGTGGTGGTCTGAATTTAAGACTGGGGCTGACCTTTCACCTCTCGATTTACCCGTTCAATGGTATTATGTAGTAAGAGGTATTTTTGCTACTAATCGGCCAGGGTTCTCCGCTCCATCCATGCCCCCCCTCCCAACCCCCCTTCCCAACAGTCACCCCCCCCCCCCCCCCCCCCCCCCCCGCGCCCCCCCCCCCACCTGGCTTTCAGTATACTCCTGGGCTTACAACAATAGTGGTGCATGTCTGGATCACTGTGCTAAGAGCAAGGGGAATCCTTGAAAACCTGACCTGTTGGGGAGGTTGTTTTGCAGGGATAGAGTGAGCCCGTGCTAATAATGTATTGACGGTGTGTGTCCGGTTCTATGGCGAAAACACTCGCACCCTCTAATATTGTAAATATAGATGTAGAGAGCCACTATATGCTCTTCCGGTTTGCTGCGGGACATACACAACTAGGGCTCAGGCGTCAGAAGGGACCAAGTTAGCTATGCAGAACAAAGAGGGGACGGTGTTGAACCTGCTATATTTCCAGCGGAAGAGTGCGCCAAGAGTCGGGTGCAAAAGTCGGTCTGTTACAGCTGCACCATCTGGCCACCACATACCGAGAAAGGACATTCACAATAGATGATTAAGTGATTCCATAGTTAATCATCATTATGACAATATATTAAAATACCCAGAGCTAGTCCCTACAATCCCCCTAACACCGAAGGCTGCTTTCCGTTTTCTTAAACATACATGCGCGGTTAACGACGCTGTGGGCATAGTCTCTGGCTTTGTAACAGCGCTTATTGGCATGTCCCTTCTCTCTGCCCATTGTGTGCACGGATCATGACGATGTCAAGCTTAATGGAGCAATTCAAGAGACCCACTCAAGTGGCATGTTGGACCATTAGTTCGCCTTGCAATCCAGGTCTCTGCTCAGTAAGCAGGGGGAAGCACAGTCACAAGATTGGATGGGCTTCTGTAATGGTTTCAAACATTTTCAGTATATGATTATTAGTTTTTTTTTTTTTTTCCATCAACGCCCTCATCACAACTGCAGGGTCCTAAAACATTATCCAAAACAGTCAAGAGTGCCTTTCCTTTAAAGGACAGCTACAAGTCATTTGCAAGTCTGTTTAATTTACTATTAGAACAGCACAGGAATATAATAATTTCACTCCCAGTGCGGTTAACTTGCACTGATCAATTCGACTTTCAAAACATTGCCAAACATCAACAAGATTGTCGATATGGCTATGTCAAAAACACGTTTTTAGATTATTATTTTTTTGTTAACATTCATTCAGTTATAAATCATTTTATCATTACCATATTGCAGCAAACTTGGCTATATTAATAGCTTTTAACCCCCTGTTTTCTGCTGAAGAGCGCAGTACCATAACATTCCAGAGTACAATACACCTCCAAGAAATGACATTACGCTATGATAGTCGTTGATATTGCAACATTAGGAGTGGCAGTGTAAACAAGGTCCCAACAATTAGCCATCCTATTAGTATCAGCAGTTCTTCAAAGCCAGTCCTCAAGATACCCAAACAGGTCACGGTTTAAGGAATTCCGTTCAGCACAGGTGTGCAGTCGAAGACTAAGGCATCTGTGCTGAAGCTGGGATACCTTAAAACGGAACCTGTTTGGGGTGGTCTGAGTAATGGAGTTGAGAACCTGTATTAGATGGAGAAAGTAAGCCAATGTGGTGATATGGGAAAAGGACTTTGTTTCCGATGTCCGGTTTGAAGAACACCTCCAAAAGGTTGCAGGTCATTTTAATTATCTACAACTAAAGCAGCAGCTCATGTTGGGAACGCCCCCCTGAACAACAGGGTTGTCCGGATATTCCGAGCGTCAGTGCCAGCCAGATGGTCGCACAATCAAAGATTGAGCCACCTGGGCTGAGCAGGGATATCTTGAACCTGACCTGCTGGGGGCCCTTGTGGTTAGAGTTGCCACACCACTAGTTTATGTTCTAGCTGGTGACCTCTACTACTGTATCTGCATTACTTGCTCACTCCACAAACCAAAGAACACATAGAAAACCTCTACTGAAGACCTGGGTGAAGGCGGCAGAAAACGGCACAACTCACAAGATAATCTGCCTGATCGTGGCAGCTTTCTAATATCAGATTGGCCTCAATTCTGCAGAAGGGCCTGAAGTAAATATGGCTGTCACTTTGTATTTTACATACAGTGCAGCAAGAGGGAGGGAGAGGGGTCTCAGTAAGCATACAGTGCTATATTCTGTCAGTGAGGACAACAGCAATATGGAATCTTAGGGGTTGTCTACTACTCATTTAAAAATGATTTTCACAATGGAGCTAACACACACCTATGTATTCATGAAAAAACTGGTCAGCTTGACAAGCTTTATTATAGCAAAACAACCACTTCAGGTAGCATTCCTCAAAGGAAACGCTTCAAAGAAAGCAAGCACAAGTGTACCTCCTCTTATTCTATGGCAGGTGAAACACTTAAAAGAAAGTGTTAAGGCGCACAAGCATTTTTAATGCCAAATATATAATATACAGGCACATACATATAGCCATGCTCTTCAATGCAACAAGGAGGTAGGCCTTATGTTAAACAGTTATTGACTCGATAAATAATCCTAAGGTAACAAGCTATCATGATACCCCAGTCATTTAGAAAGATTCATGATCCATTGTTAAAAAGTGCAATTCAAATAAAGCTTCCGTCTCCAAAAACACATCAAAAGAACTGTCTCAGCCACCATTTTATGGGGCCGAGAAACAAGACCTCGTTCCATGCAAGCTCCAGATCACAACATTGCTTAAGAGGTCACTAAAAACAGAAGGCTTTTTAACCACAGAAAAGGTCAACAAAAAACTCCCTACATTAATAAAAAAATGTAATCTAATGACACCCTCAAAAAGTTGCACAGAAATGTAGCTTCTCCTACATAAACATTCGTCAGTTAGCGTTTGTTGTACACCACCACACAGCGATGGGAACGACACTGTACTCACAGCCTACTGAATAATGGAGCAATCCATGAGTTTCAACGCTACGCAGCCGCTCCAGAACACTTCCAGGTATTTCCTAAACCCACATGAGCTATATCTTTCCCAGGACTACTATGCAAAATGGTTGTCCCCATGCTCCATTTTGAGTAGTAGGTTCTATCATCAAATATAAAAACACCTGAACAGCTTGTGTTGTGTGTGTTAATTATGGGTCCAATATACAGCATTACATTATACTAAAGATGCTTTTTTTATGCTCTTTAAGCCCACAAGAGTATAACTACATGTACAAGTGTTGTAAAAAATGCTTCTTCCAATGTAATGTATAATTGATTTCATAGTGAGACAAACAATTTAGAGTTCATTAGCAGTATTGGCTGAAAGGAGTAGGTGTAGCGCAATCTATTTTACTAGATCAGCAAGAGTTCTTGGTAGACGCAAAGAAGTTTCACAGAGCCATCTTCAGAGTTCCTTGCCCTCCTAAGCTCTTGCCAGTGCACTGCCAAAATAGATATCCCAGTAGTAACATGTACAGGTTACATGGGATATACAAAGCATCACCAAGGTATCATATTGCTCTTGTTTTTAGTTACTGTGGGCTGTATCATCCATGTTGTATACAAGCTGCAACAAATGTACGATCAGAGTCAATCCAAAAATATGTGAATTTATAATAATAATAAAAAAAATCTAATAAATCAATTGATTAGCAGATTTTAATTATTACAACTTTAACATCAAATAGAGCATGGTGACCACCTTTATTTGAGACTGAAGAGGATGATCGTAATTGGGGAAAAAATATATAACTGCTGGGGTTTTCATGTCAAGCGGCAGCATGGTAGTGTATTCAAGTTTGTTTTTAACCTACGAAAGACAGGTATTGATGTAGGATCCCAAGTACATTCTTGATTTCGAAGTTAGCCCAAAGTCCTCAAAAGATATTGAAAGCATGGAGCTGGCATTTCAAACATTTGGGGCGTGACCATAGGTCCCTTGTAGAAACGCACCCTTATTCCTGGTGTCAACGCTCATTAACTTGAATGGATTTCGTTCCAGATCAGGTGCGTTAATGCAATGGAACTAGGTGAATTCCCCTCTCGCTATCTTTGCCAGAGAGGCTAACAGAGCCAACAAAAAAAGACCAGAAGAGTATAGAGCTACTGGTGAGGAAAGGCAAGTCTGGCTCCGACCCCCAAACATTCCGTCTTTTACACCAATCATTTACTTAAAGATAAGAAGGAATTGGAATTTATTGCCTCTTATCTACAGTACTTTTTTAAAAAACATGTTTACTCAAAGTGAGAATATGAGTCCTTAAAGTGGAGGTAAAAGTAAATCACACACGTCTCCAGCGTCCTGCTATGGATGGATTTGTCAGGCATTTAAAAGTGATTAATTTGTACATTCCATCAAACAAAACATAATAACATTTAAAAAAAAAAAAGCAATTTGTACAAAAAAAATGGTGGTATGCTTTTTTTTGTGTTGGCAGTTGCCACGTGCTCACTAAAATAAGGTGAAATCCAACCAAGATAAACTAGAAATAGGTTGCATTATTCACACTGTCTTAAAGCAATTTATATTATTAGAGGTCTACTAATATACGAGCAAAATCTGATAATTCAGCACAAAAACAATTGCAAATGGTTGTTGGGGCTATATATCCCAAATGGGCATAAAACAAAACTGCAAAAAACTCTAGTATTTTATTTTTTACTGCATTTTAATACCACATATTCATTTAAAGAGAAAACCATGCAGAACAAAGCGTGAGGCTGAATATAGAAGTATTACTTGGAAACTAAATGAGATCATTCTATTTGGTTCATTAATAAATTAATGGAAAAGTTGTATGCTTAATGTTTGCTCGTGCAAGCGATCCCGTCTGGCACATTTTTGCCCAAAGTTTTGCTATATCTCACTGAGGAAAAGGGGCAGAATAAATATATCTTTATTGTCCCAATCATTTCCATTCGTAAGTGCCCCACTCATTGATGCACCTATCTGTCTGGAATGTGTTAGGTCTGAAGAACAACATGTTCAAACGGCTGACCGCTTCTACTTCGCAGATGCGGCTTACCCCTTAGGAGGAGTTTAATACAGTTGGCTTCGCTGGATCCACGCCGTTGGTAATGGCTACGTCTGGTTGCTCTGCCGTTTTGTTCTCCTTTGCACTTCTGGTGATTAGGGTAGATATACCAAGAATGTTGCTGTTTAAAAATCCCAAGAAGGAGCCAACTGAGGCAACCAGTGGTATAACTCGGACTGTGCCAACGGCATCCACCACAACCTGCCAAGGGCAGATGCCACCAAATATGAGAAAGTGTAAACCTGACAGGAGAGGATGTAGCGCAGTCGATGCCGAAGCCCCGCTTTGATTCCTGGCTGTGATGAATATACTGCAGAGGAAAAGTACAATTTGATGGGAAAATACACAACTTGTTGTCATGATGATGTTTCATGTGCAAGTTAAGGAATTTACAGTATATAAATGATCGATCCCATGTCAATGTAAAATGAGCATTGGTATTAAAACATTCATGCAACAGGCAAGGCCTTTCTCTAAGTTTTTGTTGTCGGTTTTGATGTGTGTGGTAGAAGGTTTTCCTGTACTAAGAACAATATGTAAACAAATAAAAAAGGATTCTGGGAAAGTCATAAGAAATGTAGCATTATTAATGTTCGAATCATACAGTTAGAACGTGGCACCCTGTCAAAGCTTTGAGGTATTTTGCAGCTAACTCGCAGCAGGCTGGGGCAGACGGAGGCCAAGCAAATGAAATCAGTGTGTGGAAAGGCCCAAGGCAAAAGCAAAAAAAGCCCAGACAGTAAAAAAAAAAAGAGGGAAAATAAACAATTTTTTTATTTATTTTGGTATACAAGTGCAAGGAGTAAAGCTGTGAGGAATTGTAGAAGCTGAAGACCTAAGCGGAAGGTCGTGGTAGAGGGAAACAAAGGTTATAGCAGACAACCTTAATATTTTTGCTAGTCTTACAGCTGCGAGATGGGAGAGACCAGTGTGTTAGAAGTGTGTCACACTCCTTCCCAGTTATATTGCTGTCCCCTATTTGCAGAGTAGAGAGTTCCTACAGGAATTTTAACGGAAAGGGGACAAGTCAATTGGGCGTGATGGCTACATCCACCAAACATATTGAAAGAGCTTAGGGGATGCTGAGAAAACACACATTAAAACAGAACTATGTAACCAGTCACTATAACAGGTTTGTCAGTCCCAGATGAACTGGTGAAGACCAAAGATTGTCCCGTTCATAAAAGTGGAAGTAGGGAAAGAGGCAGGTAAACTGTTATATGCCAGTGATCATGTTAGAAGTGGGGACATTAATGAAAACACTTGTTGAAATAAATAACTGTTGACTACAGTATCTAAAGTCCAGCAGCTTACAGGATCCCAGTCAGCTTGTGGATTGATTGGGGGCTGGTGGGTCTGTCAAACTGTTTTTTTTAACTGGGGACTAAAAAGTATATAAGTCGAAGGGTGGAGCAGTGGATGTAGCTATCTAGATTTTAGTAAGACCTTAGGCACACAAGACTGATCAACAAGTTGGCGATACTTGGGATTGAAATCCAAAGATGGTTAATGTTAAATAAACACGGGTGAGCAGGTAGGCAAATAGTTGTGGTAAAGGGAGTGGAGTGGATGGGAACCAGTGGAGTACTGGGACTAATGCTTTATATAACATTAAATACAAATTGTCTTGAAGGGAAACATTTATTTTTTTGCCGCTGAAACAAAGATCTGCAATTTGGCTGACACTCCAGGGGGGGAGGGAAGGGGTGAGAAACAAAATGTCTAATGATTTACGTAGATTGGAAGAATGGTGAAATCTAAAGCCAAAAAAAGGTCCAAAATAATGCACTTGAGTCACAAAATAATGTATTCCGACTCTGAATTTCACGGTTCTATCAATCTCGGCCTACTAAAATGGAGATTATTTCAACGGGCTTAAAAATAGCAAGCAATGGGAAAAAGCCAGCGGGATGCTGGGTTGCATAGGGAATGTGTTATCGGCAAAGAGAGGTAGTGTGTGACATAGAAAACTGGTGTGAAGACCTCACTTAGAGTAAAGTGTTCATTTTTCTGGAGTATATGGGTCTCCAGGATTGTAATGATGTGCAAAGGGCCACAGTACACATAGCACTTCTCAGAAGGAGGAGAAAGGGGAAAGACTGAATACTTCATATTTAAGAGTGCTAGAGGAGAAAATTGGAATATGATAGAAACGTGTATATATTTAGAACACTTCTAACTGATATATCAGAGAAAGAGAAGGAACACTAGAACAAGAGCTCGTGCTCTGAAGCTGGAGGCGAGCAGGCTCGGGAATGAGTTGGAGCTATGACTCTTCATGGAAAGGGTGATAGATGCATGGAATAGCCCCATAGAGGTGTGGTAGGGAGTTAATACAGTAAGGGAATTAAATTTATTGGATAAAAAAGTATCCGAAAAGAAGCAAGAGGATCAAAAATCTGAGATTCACAGCAGGATATTTCAAACATGTCCAAAGTATAATTTTCTTATTGATTCCATCAGTGTTCAGTATTTACTATTTTAGAATACCTTGGTAAGTATTGAAAGCTACAAAATGTTTTGCAGACCCTCAGAATGGCGGTGTAACCTTTTTTAACCAGTTCTTGACGAGGAGAAAGAAGCAAACTACATTTGGCTGCAGCAAGACTACAAATCTAAGATTAATGGTACATTACACAGTAGGTATCACTCTTTTTGCGTTGGTTCTACTTATGTGGTTGCAATAACCGTATTGCTAATGGGAAAATACAACAAATTGTTCATTTCAGATCCGTCAATGGCTCAAAGTAACTCAAGATATTGAGATAAAGGACAACGGACTTTACCGCAAAACATCTTTCACAAATGCATCTTCTCAGAACCAGACATAAAATATGAGTCAAGACTTTGAAAAGGCAGAACATACAGCGGGTATTCACGTTCTCCGAATGATATTTGTTGTATAGAAGGTTAATGTTGTTTTATATGTGTTAATTAAATGAGACTTGGCATTCATTTGACAGCTGCAATCTACTCACAAGATGAATTTTTAGGACACCCAAAATTCACTCCCTCTTTGATTCATTGGTATTGTCCGAGAAGTGCATAGGACAGTTATTGATTGTATACTCAGTGGAGACTATTCCCATTGTGCTGATCATATCATGGAGACAATACATTGGGAAAGATGGACATCAACTGCAGTTCCGATCGAAAATACCCATGTTCCAGAATGTAGATCACCTGATGTCCAGGTCATAATTATCCAGATATTTTTGAACACGGCTGCAGAGAAACAAAACGGATACACTGAAGTTAATGTTCAGGAGTACCTACCATTTACAAATGTGATATTACCATATATGTGATATATACCATAAAGAAGAGAATAGGATTTCCACAGTAACCTGCAATATTCCTCACTAAGCAGTTACACTTTTTGGCAGTGACACACTCACCAATCCACAAGACACCTTCCTTTCACTAATACATCGGCCAGAAAGAGTCTTCAGGTATTGGAAAAACGTTGTTTTATGACAGAGCGCCGATAATTAAATATGGGCCCTAATCCAGCGAGTAGCAATTTTAAAGAACCACAGCAATCAAACAGATAGAGACAACCTTGAGCAGCGTTAGCAGAGTGGGTGGGAAGGTAAAGCCTATGGCAGTTTCAGTATTTCTCACACACAAGAAATGTTGATTGGGACACCCTTGTTCCTCCTTATTGGCTTCTGCTCGTACAGAAAAAGGAACTTAGTGAAGAGTAGGTGAAATGAATACTGCATTAACAATCAAATTGATCTCACAGTACTATTAAGGCAGCAAAGTACTGTATATCATCGTGTTGTAAAAAAAACAAAACGTGAATATTCTCCTTTTCCCACATATATCAAAGTATCTCAGAATCTAATTTAATCTTTTTGGACATAATTTCGCAGAATCAACATATCAGTTCAGTATAGTGGGACAGTCGTGATCTATGCACATAAAATGTTACCTGAGAACACGGCAGCCGTAACAGCAATAAAATGACTAATCCCCAACATCCATCTGCACCCAGCATTAAGTTATACAATTCAGTTGAATTAAATGGAGCCTGTGGGACAAAAACAAAACACAAACAAAACATGAGAACAGTTTAGCCATAGATGCAGTGAGCAATAAGTTAGATTTTTTAAGCTCTGTATGCTTACCTTGGGATCGCGTTCAAAATGACCTGCCCCATGAAATCTGGTATAGAACACAGCTTCAGCAATGATTGAAAACCAAGTTAAAAATGGAACAACACAGCGTAAGTAGCTCTTGGGCATCTTGTAACATGGAAGAGCCAGAGAAGAGTTGGACATGGTTTCAGTTTTCGCCTTCCCACTCTCTGTATCTCCACTTGAATTGGTTTTGCACCGCTCTGGTTTCTGTGCCTCTGCCTCTGTGCCGTTGCTTCTTCTGCATATCATAGATATCATTCATGCTGCGTGATATGGAAGTTTATCAACAGAATAGTATTGCTCTTCTATAGCGGAACGGTGGGGAACCTACTTGCCATAGTAGAGAACGTATAAGATGGTGGCGGTTGTGGGTAGTGTTGTAGTAGAACATGTGTCTTCTCCGGCGCAGGAGTTTGCAGTACAAGATGCTTACATGCCAATTCTAGGGTGTCCATTATTCTCGTTTGGTAAAAAGTCACTGCCGTTTGGGACTTTGGCTTCATTTATGTGATTATCAAGCAACATCTCCTTTCTCTTTCATTCTCCATGAGGAAGGCAGATAGTCGGTTAAATTTGCACTTTAGAAGTTCCTGGCTGGTGCTGCGTGGGTGAGTGTTTGGGTACGAACAGTCTTGGAAAATAGAGGTGTCAATTTCATTCAGAAACAGTAGCTCCGTTCCGTAATCTAATAGTTGCACAGGCATGTGCAAGAAGAATCACTTTTGCCCTTACGATATCAACCTGAAGAAAGTCTAGGTTAAGATCATTCTCGATCGAACATCATTGGGAAGTTTGAATAGGGGTGTCCTCTTCGTTGATCACATTTAATCGGAACATGGGTGCAAGGGTACTGTTTAACTTGACACTGGAAAGGGTATCGCTTCATCTTCAATGCGACTGTTGAGGGCTTGACTGTTCTTCTTCAATGTAAGAGGTGAAGGCCAACAGACACAGAAAAATAATGGCTGCAAAGAAAGAGAAAAGGACTTGTTCTTGAGATTGAATAGACTTCCCAAAAGAAAGTCTGGGTCCAATCCAAGCCACGAGCATATAGCAGTTGCCCCCACCAAGGCCTGAAGAAAAACAAACAAAATGTAATTATAAATAAATAGCACAATAAAATGAAGCAAACGTCACAAAAATCATGCTAGCAAAATGAGCAGCAAATGCATACATATAAGATACTAAGATCACTTTTGCAATATTAAAAATAATAAATTGTAGAAATAAAGAAACAAATACATACGTGTTTGTAGTTGAGAATGTTGACTATCAATGAGCCAAATGGATGGAAACCGAGGATTTCATTGAGTTTCTTCCTGTCTAAAATATATCTCTTTTCAGCATAAACAAAAAGTACGAATTCAGCGTTTTGATTTTTAAGAAGCACCATGTGCAAGCTGCCAATTCGTATAGCAGAGCCGAGACAGGCATTTCAGATAAGCAGGAAAGAAAGCTATAAAACAGGTGGCAAAACTAAATTACCGGACATGGGGGGAAAAAAAATAAAATACACGTGTTTATTTAAAGGTGAACTAGTACACAGGAAAAAAGAAAGGGCACTTCGGATTTCAGCATAAAATAAGGATTTATTCAGCATCATAGGTCTATAATATAGGTCTATATATAGGTCTATGATGGCTGAATAAATTTTCTTTGCTGAAAAACCAAAATTGTTTCCTCAGGTTGACAAGTTAATGTAGGTATAAGATCTGCTTAAAAAGATACCGAAAAGTGCGTATATTGTATGAATGATTTCCCTCTTTGACTGTCCTTTTCCCAAGATTATGGGGTCTATGCATTAAACTCCAATAAGTGCATTTCCATCTGTATCTTGCCGTGATTCATTAAGCCCTTATTGCAGGTCTGAACTATGAGAAGATGGGGAAAAAGGGCAGATTTTGGTGCAATTCCAGTCCGGCTGTGCAACCCTGAGCAGTATGGAAAGGGTCAAACTTGCAATTACATATTTATTAACTAATAATTAGATGCAGTTTGCAGATGTCCCATAAAGTTATCTGGTAGAGGAACAGAGGTGAGGGATGGACAGAGACGAGACCATTTTAGGAGACGGTCCTTGACTTCTATACTGTACCTCCAAATAGATTTCCCTATACTCCTATATGTAAGGATATCTGTGGACAACCAGAGTACCTGAAAAATTTTGTTTTCGATCACTTGACAATATTTCCATATTTAAATTAGCATATTTACCATAGATTATTCATTTAATAAAGTATGGCAAATCGGCAGATTTTATTTGCATCAAATTGCATGGCCATTTTAGGAATTTTGCAGGTTCGTATTGGGCATTAGACGAAAAGGCCCCTCAATGTGAGACATCTCGTGGCCATGGGCAAGTTCCTTTATCCCTATACCAGCACCAAGAATTACATTAAGCTCTTTGGGGTAAAATACCATTTATGGTTTATAGAATTAAACAGACTTATAAATCTATATAATATAAAGACACGTTTGTTGTACATAGGAGTGCCTGTCAATGTAACATACAAAATAAACAGTATAGCTCCAAATAGAGGTGTTGCAGTTCTTTAAACACCCATGTAGTGATAATGTTTGATATATTTGTTTGAACACCCAAAAACCAATATACATAAATAATCATATACGAAAAAAAATGAAATAATGCTGAGCCTGTGGTTCCCCACTTATGGGGCATACCCCTCGTGCCCAGTTACTAGGTTCTGGAACACAGGTGCTGTAGTATCAATGGTTAAACACCTCCCACAGCCTTCCAGACTTTATTAAAAAGTAACAAAAGGAACCCGTGGTCCCTCAAAAGCAATGGGTTATGTAACCAGGGATAGGTTTCAAGACCTTATGTAGAAGGGAATCCCTTTGTATCTACAGTTTGGACACACTTTTCCTTAGATAACAATGAGGTGTCTTCACACTAGCAATCTAGTGTCCTCCAATTTGTATTAATGTCTACGCATTTTTAATGGTAAATTGCATAACAAAAATTTATTACAATTCAGAACTAATTCTTGTGGACCGACATGGTTGTTTGGATATATGTAGATGTGCACACATCTGTGTATATAGGCTCTATGTTTTCACATGTTCAATTTTTTTTTAATTTGATTATCTATATTGTATTGTTATTGCAAAAGTGTCGGTTTGAAAATATATCGATCCTCAAGAATAGTTTATGCAAATGTTTCAGTTATGGAAGTTAAATCATGAATGTGGTGTTTATTTTATATTCACTGTTAATGCACGTCAGTTGTTTTCTATGGCCGAAAGTTTGCTGTGCCGTTTTGTTGACCAGACACTTGTTTCAGGAGTGGGTAGCACCTCTATTGCCTAAATTACCACTGACTATTAGAGGCGCAAAGAGGCGGGTACCCATGATGAAGTCACTAACAGTGACCAAAAGGGTTGGTCACGTTCTGCCGGTCCCCACGTCGATTTCCGGGAGGATGAAAAGCGCAATGTGGTTGGATGTAGAGGCTGCACTTGGCCGTTTGTTTGTTCCTCGAGCGCTGAGGGACTTACTGACAACAATCTCTGGGAGACTTTTCCACCCAAGGGAAACGACAGAAAAACCCTGTACCATAAACCGCTCTCCCACTCTGGCCTGGATTCTGGCAGTTGATGGCTGGTGAATTAGATTTTCTCACGATGATTACTTTCTTCCTATCCTTGAGAGTGTATTCTTCCACCCGTGCCACTTTATTAAATGGTTTTTACCATTTTACACTATGGAGGCGCTTTTTTGTGATATATTTACACACACACTTTTACATTAAATCAGAGCAAATGTATACAGGCATACACGCGGGTTTTTAAGGACACCCACTTTAAGTACAACTCGGAGAGTAAGGACATGTCGCCCAAATAGGCAAACAGCAGCTCGCGCATGCGTGTCAGCACATCCTGAAGAGCATACCGGCTCCTACCTGTACCGAAGCTGTGCGCAAGCGGGGAGAGCTATACAGCTGCTGTTACAAATGCGTTATTTAAATTAGTTATGCACGTTTATGACGATTGCCGTACAGTACATACATCGATAAGTGGGAAAAAAGGTAGTGCTTCACTTTAAGTACATTTTCGCTTTACATACATGCTCGGTCCCATTGCGTACGTTAATGCGGGGGATGCCGTATATATATTCGTGTATGAGATAGCCTAAAAACCTGATAATGTTCAGGATATATTATTTGGGGGGTGCATATCACCATGTAAAATAGACAAAGAATTAGGCTGAGGTGGGAATTGACTTATAGCAATGGAAACTTGCAAATCACAGCTATTTTAAACCAAATCATATATACTGTAATTAGATTGACTATTTCTAACGTTGCCATTGTCAGAACCTAAAAGTTTATTTTCCCTTAAGTGCTATTCTTGTCAACAGGCAAAAGAGAATATTCTAGTGAATTTATGAATGTACTAGGATGTGTGAAACAAAATGCATTCAATGTAATGATATCATTATTGTGGGACATTTTCAAAAATGGGTATCTATAGAGTAGAGCACAACTGTACGAGCATAGCTTATTTGATCATAAATACTGTAGCTCTGGGTTACTCATGATGTTGTTTGACTCGGCTATGTTCTATTACATATGTTTATTAAAAGGACGTCCAGCTACCGCATCCTACCTCTGTGTCTATGAATGTAGATCAAATACCCCAAATTTGACAACTGCAGAACCTTAGCCAGACTATTGCAAAACCACATTTGTCAAAAAAATAATTACATTTATTTGAGATGGGTAAAATAATCCATAATAAAAATAAAAAAAAAAAATTAACCTTGTCTCAAGACACAGTAAATTCATTTTTCAGCATCATGCCATTGTCTCTCTGGGATCACATTACAATATTAATTCTGAATAAAAAGGGTATTGCTTTTGATTATTTACACTTTCATTTGTCCAGTTTTGTGCCAGGCCTCCTTGATGTCTATATGGGGTCTGTATTAACAAACCTCTAACTCTGATGTATTCTATACATAGCTATTTGTAAAACAACCATATACAGTATATGTGCCCATGGTGCTTCTGCTTCAGAGAGGGATCACTGACAGATAAAAAGAAATGAACCCTTTTTATTCTAAAACTAGTACTGGTTGTAGGACCAAACATAGTTCCACGATATCAACTAATATGTCATGCACCTAATAGGGCAGATACAACAAAAAGGTATGAAAGTAGTTAAACCCATCTCTGCTACATCATTAAAAATCAGACAAATGTTAATGTACTTTGCTGACAATACTAGTCCGTAAGTGAAAGCAGTTTATGGGGTGCGTATGGGGAAAACATATAACAACCCATTTTTGCCGTTAAACCGACTTTCGAGCCCCTATCTAATATGTTGCGAACCACTTCCCATACTGGAGAAGAGAATAGCTCCATTCAAAAGCTTCTCAGGCACAGGGAGTACGGCTTCACAGCACATTGAGAGGTATTTTAAATAAACCGCCCCACACAATGTATTAAGCTACTTTCAATGTGTATCATCTTGGGGGATTATTAATAGGGAGTTATCCAATGTACCAGATAATACTTTTCTAGCATAGCTGTGTAGCAAGTAGAATCATTTTCTGATGGAGTGTTTTGAAGAGTTAAAGAAAACAACCTGCCATTACATACCACGCTGAAAAGGCGTGAATGTTAAGGGCCATGTCTTGCTCTCATGTTGCCACGTCCAGCAGTAAGCCCGAATCGGCCCTTCTGTTGATCAGCACAAAATCTAATACCCCAACACCAAGCACCGTCAGTACTATACCAATGGGTTGTTTTATGGGACATCACCAATGGAGAGACCTGTGGACAAATAATTTTATGAGCGTTAGAAATGGTAACAAATCCCGACAGGACAGATTTAACAAGATTGGAGACTGAAGGTGTTGACCAAGTGGTATTATTGACTGCAATTTCTACTGTACATTGCGTTTGACATGAGTTGGCGCACAATGACTTGCATACACAATGGCAAATTCTATTACTACTCACAGCCAAAAATTAAAAGCCTGTGTCACAATCTGCACATTCACATATGGCCCATACTGTGTGCCTGCTCATCACCTAGCGCGCACATCCATTCCTGGTTCTCCATGAATTTCTCAATTTTAAAGAAAGTGTCCTCCCTGTAAGATTTCTGCCTGAGGTCACCACCAGTCAGCAGTCATTTCAAATTCCCAATAGTATCAGAGTCGAACAACTGAAATGGATGGTCCAGAACCATGGTTCAGAACCATTATGAAGGAGATTGCTGCTTCAACTGCTCGACTTAGCTGTAGCTGCAATGCAGCGCATGGCATGAATGGTTAGATCTCTGACAGCGAAGGCGTTCATGCGCTTATACTGTAAATATAATATGCTTCAAATGAAATGAAGAATACAGTGTCAGAGTGAATAAGGTTCAATAGTATACAAAGACAACAAAGTACAACAAATTGCTTTGTTCAGTTTCATATATGAGAAGGAAATATTGACCTCTGATATAAAAGTGATTTGCCTGAATAGGACTTTTGTAGTTTTATTAGATATATCGGGGGGGGGGGGGGGGGGAAACATCTACAGTATTTCTTTTCTAAATTATCCAATGGTTTTTTTACCATGGTTTTCACCATCTACAAAAATCATTGCGTATGTGCTGTATATAAAACGTTGAAAACCCACTGGCCTTTTCTTCATTCGTTACGAAATAAGAATTTCTGGGGAAATTCATTTTTTACAGTATGTTCATTTCAACTAGGGGAGGCTAAAGTGATACTAAGAGAGTTATTTATTCTTTCAGTGCTCTATTTCATGTTGTATTCATCATTCTACCATAATATTTAAAAAAAGTCATTTTCTCACCTCTATTTGTTTTTAACCAAATAATGCTTTGTGCTACACGGAAAAAACAATTCAAGCTTAGTTTGATTGTGCTGTATTTAGCAAGATACATATAAACCCAAGTAGGAGGATTGTGCCTATTACAAGCTTGTCTTTTAAACCGTCTCGCTCTAAGTTTGAAATTTTGGTTGGGAAAGTAGAACATTGATTTCCCACACAAGAGCGGATTCTGGTCTTTTTCGGTGGAAAATTCGTAGAAGAACAAAAAAGAAAAAACGTGGATGGAAGATAATTGTGGACGAATACTGGAACAGGGTGATTGCTAGATATGCATTAAAAGGAAAATGGATCACAACAGAATATACCCTTGTGACAGGTTCCTAGTGTTTTCCCATGCCAAGTTCGGCAAAGTATACGCTCGTGCAGGGGTTCCCAAGCTTCTCCGTCACCGCGGGCTGCTTCAGGGTTTGTAATCTCCAGGACCACCCATTATATCATTAGATCATCAATACGTTAAATACTAGGGCAAGAACAAAAACTTTCCCAGGAGATCGAGATTGAGAAAATGGTCACGATAATAATTTAACGTAATTATTATGAGCAATAAGACTTTGAAAACAACTGATTATAATTCACAATTATTAACCGATGTGACAAATTCAATGCGTTTTTAAATGAATTACATTTTAAAGAAACAAAAGTCATCTAGGGCCCACAGTTTGGGACCCATGCTTTAGAGCAGGCTGCACTTGCTTTTGTATAATAGACTGTATTGAACGGGAGCTAGTACGTATGCCACAGAACAGAGACATGGAGGATCCCATTAAAAGGTCCCTAGTACTAACCAGTACTGCAAACTCGAACCCCTTACTGCCAAAATGCCCTTACGGTATCTCGCTTTGCCCAGAATCAATTGAGCAGTACTGGATAGGGCAGAAAACATATACCAGAAATTGCTTTATCTATTTTAACCCTTTGAATGCCTAGGGGCGTAGCTACTCCTACTTCATGGGACCCGGCACACAGGAGGGCCATAAAAGTAATAGCACGTACATGTTTTTTGTTTGTTAAATGCTCGTTTGCTAGGGGAGATCGTGGTCCTGGCTCCTATACATACATAACTTACTATATCTATAAAACTAGATTTGTTCAGTGTTATATAATTATTGTAGGCCTACTTTTTGGACAGGTAATTATTATTACTACATCAATACTTGCAATTCATTTATAAACTATGATCAATAATCACTGGGAAAAGATGAGTAAGCCAGTTCTAAAATAGTTGAAGTTTAAAAGGGACAATTACATATTGTTCCAGTAACCATGTTTGGCTTAACACAGGGGTGTCAGCTCAATCCTAAAGCACTCCCATAAAATAGTTTTAGTTTAAAAGGGACAATTCTCTTTTTGTTCCAGAAACCCTTTTTTGGCTAAACACGGGGGGGCCCCCCCCCACCCCAAACCCCCCCCCCCCCCCCCCCTCAGGTCTTCAGGATATCCCTGCTTCAGCACAGGTTGTTCAGTAACTGCTTTAGCACAGGTAGCTCAATCAGTCCCTGCTTCAGCACAGGTGAAGCTGGGATATTCTGTAAACCTGACCTGTTGTGAGGAGGTGTGAGCTTGGGGACTGGAGTTCAGCTCCCCTGGCTTAACATATTGAATTTGTCACTTGCACTAGGTTTTTGCTACTGCAGACTATTGGGGTCTTCAAATCTCAAGCAGCTTCTGGTAAAAATTGCGCTACATGGGTTTGAACATTCTCACTACTTATCTACAGCACAAATCAGTAGTATTTAAGTAACCTAATTCCTAGTAACTTCAAATCGGTTGGGAAAGACTGGTTACCTAGCCAAGTTCAGCAGCACAAGAATAGCCTTCTATTAAAGGCAGCCGTTCCACCTGGCAGTAATGTTTGTTTAACAGCACTGGACCCTGGTCGTCCGAAGCTGAACTGTTATTTCCAGCCCTGGGGACCCCTGGTTTCTGATATATGGCATGCCTTAGAACAGGGGCGCGGCAGTTACAGAGGTCCCGCACTCTTTCCCACGGCATTTAAATTAAATGCCGGGGAGCGTGCGCGAGGCCGCCAACTTCCCTTACCTGGTCTCCGGCGGCTTCCAGAGATGCGTCGCCACGCGGTGTCACATAACATTGTGACGTCAAAAGACGCCGGACACCAGTTAAAGGGGGGTCGGGGGGCACGAGCAGGGGGGGGGGAGAGAAGGCAGCGGGGCACATCCTGAAAAGTCTGCACACCCCTGCCTTAGAATACCTTCTGGTAATCACCTGAATGGGCTGGTAGAGTCTTCTGGAACAAGAAGGTGCTTTATGGCAAAGGTGGCCAACTCCAGTCCTGAAGGGCCACTACCTGGCCATGTTTTAAGGATATCCTTGCTTAAGCACAGGTAGCTTAGTCTTCGTGTAAGCCACCTGTGCTGAAGCAGGGATATCATTAAAATCGACCCTTGAGGACTGGAGTTTGCCACCCCTGCTTTATGGCATCGCACCACTTGGCCAACATGGGCCAATGTATTTAGTAGAAAAACAGCAAAACAATGATATACTTCATGACCTCTAGTACCAATGACAAGATTCCTCTTTGTGCTTACCAATAACAGAGCCATTCAGGAAAAGTGCAACTCCCATGAGAACTCCAACACACAGAGCGAGAATAAAAGGCCGCCGGCGGCCCCACTTCAACGTGCAGCGGTCACTAGCAGAGCCTATGAGAGGCGTGAAGATCAGACCAAGGATGGGGCTGAGGAACCAAGTCAGGCTGTAGTACTGTTCAGGAAGACCTACAACAAAGAAAGGGGGGGTCATTTTACTGGCAAATCTGATTAAAGAACAAAGTCGCATCGTGCTCCTGTACTGTATTAGATTTGTATCTACAGTGCATACTGTAGCACAGCGTATGTACCCAGCACTTTACAATCAAAGTCTTGTAGATTATCTTTGTAAACTCGCACGAGCAGGACCCTCATTACCTCTATCCCTGTATGTAACTGTTCCTGTTTTTACATGAATACATAAAATACATAACTCTGCTCCCCATTGTACCGTGCTGCGGAATATGTTGGCGCTTCACAAATAAAACGATGATAATAATTACATAATACAGGGAAGAATTCAAATTAATGCACAATACAAAAGCCCCAAATCAAAAGAACAAAAAGTCTGCAATATTTGTAATACAGAGAAACATTTTCATCACATGCATGTAACGCAGGGGAGTTTATTCCATGTGAGACTTCATGGAGATTTTTTACTTACACACACACACACACACGCACGCACGCACACACACACGCCAAAAGGAGTGCTATTGGGTTTGTGATCTAATGTATACAACAAAATAACAGGCGCCTCAGTGCTACAGTACATCCAATGTGACAAATTATAATTAAATAATTATTTGGCCAATGCATTTTAATCTTGCCACCATGCCAAGGTATCCCCTCTTTGCAAGTCATAGCACTACCTGCAAACGTTCTTTTACTCTTAACAGAGCGCTTGCATATAGAGTTAGGACTTGCAAAGTGGGGATATCTGGGCTTGGTTTGCCAGCTTAAAATACTTTGGCCACAGAATTTAACTAAATGACCCTCACTAATGTAAAGATATTTAACTATAGAATTTGTCATATTGGATGCAACACGGAGGCTCCTTGTCTTTTGTTGTGATTGAAAGGGGAAGGAAGATAGATGCAAACGTTCCCTGCATCCCATTGTAAGATGTAGCATCTCCTATAACCCAAATCAAGATGCAGGCCTTTCCAAGATGCACTCCCTTCATACAACATTTCAAATAGATTTACACCATTTAAATACGGACATTGCAAACAGAACAGACGCGAAGCCCTGAATACACAAGTTAGTATAGACTTCTACTAACTGCATACGACCTAGAGAAAAGTGCATCGCTTTGTAGGCTACAGCACCTTTTTATTGGGCCAAAATGAATAATCTTCATAGATATTCATTTTGATCCAATTAAAATAGCAACCACTGCAAAGAAATTTGATGAAAAACATGGGAGAGTCGATGTCACATTCTTATTTTGTATAAAATGCTGGATCACTGCAGTTTGTTCTAACTGTGCATCCGGCTAACCCCACAGAAAAGTAGTTACTAAAAACCCAAATTCATTTTAATGACGACCCCCCCGCCCCCCCCCCCCCCCATCAACCTCAATATGCAATGGAAGTTAAATATTTAATTTCACTAAATGCACAGTACTGTACTGTAGTAATTTAACCCAGACAGGTCTGTTGTCAATGTTTATTCCTATTCAACAGTGAAGAATTAGCAAATGTACTTCGATCTAGTAAGCACTAGACAAATACCATTGTCAGCTGGGCCATTTACTGCTAACACCTTGGATTAGATTTATAGAAAGCATTTACTTTCTCCTGTTTTGGTTTAAAGCTGCAAAACTTGAAAAATCCTATATGGTTTTGTTTTTCTTCTTCTAATAAATCAGTTCTGTAGTATTAGATAATACTCTGCATTTCCTTTTTTTTTTTTTTTTTTTACTCCGGCCATTTTTAATGATTTTTTTTAATGTACTAATTATACTGTGGTTGCTACAGCAACAATTTATAATGTCATATCCCCTTCCTCTTTGGAAACAGGCTCTTGACACACACACTTATAACAGGGGCACTAAACGATGCGCAGCTTGGTTAAAAATGCAGAATTATACTATGCCGCATGCTTTACAGATCAACAAAAAAAAGGGGGAATGTAGTTGTGATAGTGAGGGGGTAACCAGGCTCACTAATAAAGGTTAAGCCCACTTAGTTACCCCTAGATCCGTGTTGAGGTCCTCGAGTCTCAGCTCTTGGATCCAGTTGTAAGAAATGCATTACTGTGACTGTGTGCAAATTTTGGGACATTAAAGATTTTTGTGTGCTTTGCCTTTCTCGGGGTCCTGGGACCAGGAGATTTCGAGGCTAAGTTCCAGGGTGGGTTTGTCGGAGAAAGTCTTTACAGAATGAGTCTATGTAAATCGGGGTTCCGGAGTTCTGGGATACCCCAAAAGTTGGATCCGGGAATCGAGTGAGATTCTCGGATGCAACCAAGCACATTGCTCCGGGCAAACTCTGACTCTGAAAATGTTCTTGCGACTCACCGCCAGGATTCCTGCTGCAGCATAATCCAGACAAGGTAAACAGAGCATGAAGGGGTTCATGTATATCTGTAACCATACCGGGGATTCCTAGTATAAAGGGGGGTGCCCCACTACATGCCCAGGTACCCTGAACCGGGTATAGGGGTTCAGGGGATGCTCCAGCTATATACGATAAAGCTGAGAGTAGTTTTTGTGTAAAAAGTTTAAAAGTTACTTCTAGAGTGTGCCAAGAATGAGGCTAGTGAGTAAGTAATATATACCCTCACTCCATCCCCGACACCAGAACAGGGACTTATACATCTTTATCACACAAAATACAGGACACAGTATATTTTATTAAAGAGTTATGTTTTATATGGATATGTGCTGATAACCTGTGAATGAACTGTGGGATCTCCAAGTCATGGATTCCGAGGGACCAGATGGCTACCAAGCTTGGTGCCTATGGGTCTGTTCGGAGTCCGGACTTGAAAGCCTCAGGGATGCCAAGGTGTTAGACCGGGAGGGGTACTGCAGTTCTGCTTGAGTACCCACATTCTGGGCTAACAGAAGATTGGGATGGTGCTGGTGCCCAGAGAGAAAAGGAGCCCGGGTGAGGCACAATTTCAAATCCACTAATAAGTAATAAAATACAAATTTAGTACAGCAAAGGAAAACACAAAACTCTATTAAAAACCTACAACGACGCGGCCTCCGTCTCTCACTAGAAGGGTATAGTGTAATACTGAAGACAATACCTCATATTTCTAACCAAGATAATATGGGGGGGGTCTTAACATAGTACAGGGGTGAGCAACTTTTTATGCCGAGCCCCCCTTTGCAACCCTGAACATTCTCAGTGCCCACCCCCCTGCCCTGATGTAACACAATCACATGAATAACAAACCTTGATAATAATTAAAACGGTAATACAATGTAAATAGCAATATGTTTAAAATACTTACATATTTCCACAGCTCGACGCCTTGCAAAATTAGGCTGCGTCCACGCGACCGGCGCTGTAGTGGTGTGTGTGTTGTGGTCTGATGTGTGTGTGTGTGTGGTGGTGTGTGTGTGTGTGTGTGTGTTTGTGTGTTTGTGTGTGTGTGTGGTTGTCCAAAGTTCCCATAAATAATTATTTTGTATTGTGCAAACCTGTGTTTTATTTTAACGATATTATTTAATTCATTGCACACACACACCACACACAACACCCACAACCCACACACAACACCACCCACCACACACACCCCACTACCCAACCCCACCCACACACATCACACACCACCCCCACACACATCCAACCAACGCACCCGACCACACCACCCACCCACACACATCCACCATCTCACACACAACACCCCACCCTACACACCAAGCACCACCCCACACACCCACACCTACCCACTACACACGACACCACCACACCCCACACCACCCACCCCACCCACACACCCACACCACCCACAACACACACACCCCCCACACACACACACACACCCACACACACACCCACACACCACCACCCCCAACTGCGTCCCTCTCGTCCCCCCTCTCGCCTGGTTCTGGTGTAGTTGCACAGCTGACCCCTCTCCCACCCCCCTTCTCTCCCCCCCGTCCCCCCTCGCCCCCCTCTCCACTCTCCCCTGTAGGTTTTTCCCAGTGGATTGACCCGCTTCGCCGTCAAGGACATGGTGGCTTATCGCTGAAATAGCATCGGAAGGTTGTCAAAACAAAGGCAGTTTTGAGCCTCCACCATGGTCTATACGATTCTGTCCGTATGTCCGCGAGACGGGTTCCGGATGCGCAGATTGGCAGCGTTAGTTCCTATCATACACTGGAGGGGGGAGATCAGGGCACTATGTCACACCCCCCCAAATCTCCCCATACCCACTGAGGCCCAGCCCCCATCCTGGTTTCTGGCCTCTGATTGGCTGTCCTGTCTCCCGTGTCTTACTGGAACGCCTGTATGCCCGCAGACCTGGCCTCCCAGTACTGAGGTTGGTAGTTATAAACGGCAACCCCACAGCAGTAAGACAATGGGCGTGCCGGAGTGTTGTTATGGTGTGTTTGCCGGGCCTGTAGAAAGATGGTAGTTATACTTGCAAAGCCTTTTGGGGTTCAAGTGAAGGTAGTGGATGTTCCGTGTGCCAGAGTCCAGGGTACAGAGAGCAGGTCGGTATGTTCGTAAGGATCACAGAATCCAGTATCACAGAATCCAGCAAAGTCGTTGTCCGTAGCATGGATTACAAAGGGCAGGAGAAGCATGGGTAATCCGTACGAGCAAGGTCTAAGCCCGAGAGCATCCAGGTGTAAGCAGCAAGCAGAACAAGCTGGAAAAACATCGGAGAGAGCCAAGCTAGACTTCACACCCAGAGGTTACAGGATAGCCAAGCAATAGACTGCACCCACAAGGGGTAACAGGAGCAGGAAACAGAAGCTTGAAAACACAGGATATCCCGAGCATAGGACTGCACCCATGAGGTTGACAGGAGAGCCAATCATAGGACTGCACACACATGTAAGCCTCAGCAGTAAACAGAAGCTGGAAAACCAGAGAGGCACTCATAGGACTGCACACACAGAGGTTACAGGTAGAGCCAAGCATAGACTGCACACACAGGGTAATCAGCAGCAGAAACAAGCTGGCAAAAAAACACAGAGAGCCAAGCATAAGGACTTGCACACACCGGGTAAGCAGAGCAGGAACAGAAGCTGGGAAACACGGAGAGCCGCATAGGTACTGCACACACAGGGGTAACAGGCGTCAGAACAGAAGCTGGAAAACCTCAGGAGACCAAGCAGACTGCACACACAGGTAAGCAGTAGCAGAACAGAAGCTGGAAAACACAGAGAGCCGAGCATAGGCCTCACCACAGAGGTAGAGCCGGAGTTCCAAGCATAGACTGCACACACCGGGTAAGCATGGAGCAGTAACCGAAGCGGTGAAAACCAGGAATCCAAGCATATGACTGCACACACAGGTGTAAGCATGGCAGAACCAAGCTTTTAACACGGAGAGCCAAGCACTAGATGCACACACAGATGTACTCTTATACTGCCAATCAAGGGACTGCAAACACAGTGGTACAGCGCAGACCAGAAGCTGAAACCACAGGATAGCAAGCATATGACTGCAACACACAGGGTTACAGGGCAGGAACGAAGCTTGGAAAACACCGGAGAGCCAAGCATAGGACTTCACACACGAGTGTAAGCAGGAGCAGGAACAGAAGCTGGGAAACACAGAAGCCAAGCATAGGGTCTGCACCACAGATGTTACAGGATGAGCCAATCATAGACTGTCACACCCAGAGGTTACATGAGAGCCATCATAGGACTGCACACACAGGGGTAAGCAGAAGCAGGAACATGAAGCTCGGAAAACACAGGATAGCCGAGCATAGGACTGCACACACAAGGTTACATGATATCCAAGCATAGTACTGCACACACAGGGGTTACATGGAGACCGATCATAGGACTGCACCTACATGGTCACAGCACAGGGAACAGACTGAACACAGGCGAGCCAAGCCTAGGACTTGCACACACAGGGTAACGGAGCAGGAACAAGCTGGAACACACAGGCAGAGCCAATCATAGACTGCACACACAGGGGTAAACATATCAGGAACAGCAGCGAAACCAGGAGGCTCGAGCATAACTGCACACCCAAGTACAGGAGAGCCAAGCATAGTACGCCCACGACATGGGTAAGCAGGCGCAGGAACGAATCTGGTGAAAAGAACAAAAACGAGAGCCAAGCTCGTACGCAACTCCCCCAAAAAACAAAGGGTAAAGCTGCCCAGGAACAAAGCTGAAAACAAGAGAGCCGATCGATAGGACTGCACACACAGAGTTACAGTAAGAGCCAAACATAGGACTGCAACACACATAGGTTACAGTAAGATCCAAGCATAGGACGGCACACCCCAGGGGGTAAGCAGGCGCAGTAAGCAAAGCTTGAACACAGGAAACCAATGCATAGGAATGCACACACAGATGTTACAGGAGAGCGAGCATAGACTGCACACACAAGTTAAGCAGAAGCAGAACAAGCTGGAACACAGGAAAGCCAAGCATAGTACTGCCAGCACACACAGTGGTAGCAGCAGCAGTAACAAGCTAGGAAAACACAGGGAAGCCGACATATTACTGCACACACAGTGGTAAGCAGGAGCAGGACAGAAGCTGGTAACACAGGATAGCCAAGCATAGACTGCACACAGGGTTACGCAGGATCATTAACAGAAGCTGGAAACACAGGAGAGCCAAGCCATAGACGCACACACAGGGGGTAATCAAGAGCAGTAACAGAAGCTGGAACACAGGAGAGGTCAAGCATGGACGTGCAACACATGGTAGCATAGCAGTGAACAGAAGCTGGAAGCACAAGTAGAGCCAAGCATAGTACTGCACCACAGAGGTCACAGGAGAGACCGAGCATAGGTACTGCACACACATAGGTTCACAGGAGAGCCGACAGATGACTGCACACACATATGTCACAGGAGAAGTCCGAGCTAGAACTGCAACACACAGAGTCACGGAAGCCAAGCATATGAACTGCAACACCCAGGGTAATCAGAAGAGTAACATAAGCTTGAACACACATAGAACCGAGCATATGAACTGGCACATCACAAGGTTACAGAATCAAGGCATAGGACTGCACACACATGGGTAAGCAGTGAGCAGACATAAGCTGGTAAAACACCATGGATAGCCGAGCATAGGACTTGCACACACAGAGGTATACAGGATAGCCATCATAGGACTGCAAACACAGGGGTAAGCGAGGACAGGAACAGAAGCTGGAACACCATAGAGCCGTAAGCATAGTACTGCCCACCACAGAGTGTTACCGAGAGCCATCATAAGGACTGCACCACAGGGAAGCATGAGCCAGGACAAACTGGAAAACCGGTAAGCCAAGCATAGGACTGCACCACAGGGTAACGCAGCAGGGAACAGAAGCTTGTAACACACATTCGAGCCGATCATAGGACTGCACCCCAGGGTAAGCGGAGCAGGAACAGAAGCTGGAACACACAGGGAGCCCAGCATAGTACTGCACACCAGGGGTAAGCAGAGAGCAGAACAGAAGCTGGAAAACACGAAACCAATCATATGACTGCCCCACAGTGGTAAGCAGGAGCAGGAACATAAGCTGGGAAACACAGGAGAGCCGACATAAAGGACTGACACCACAGGGGTAAGCGCAGCAGAAGCATAAGCTGGAAACACAGGAGAATCCAAGCCTAGGACTGCACACACAGGGGTAATCAGGATCAGGAACAGAGAAGCTGCACACACAGTGAGAGGCCAATCATAATTACTGCACCACACAGTTGTAATGCGGAGCATGAACAGAACTGGAACACACAGGAAGCAAGCATAGGACTGCACACACAGAGGTTACAGGAGAGCCAAGCCTAGGACTGCACACACCAGAGGTTAAAGGGCAGGAAACAGAAGCTGGAACAAAGAGAGCCAGCCTAGGACTGCCCACAAGTTACCGTCGCAGGAACAGAACTGGGAACCATCAGAGAGCCAAGCATAGGACGCCTGCCACACACATAGGTACAGAGCATGAACACAACTCTGGAAACACAGGAGAGCCAAGCATATGAAGGCACACACAAGTTACAGGACGAGGCCAAGCATCTGAACTGCACACACAGGGGTAAACAGTAGCACAGGGAACCACTGTGAAAAACACAGGGAGCCAAGCATAGGCTGCACACGCATTTTAATCAGGCCGCAGGAACAGAACTGAACACACAGGAGAGGCCAATCATAGGGACTGCACCACAGAGGTTACAGGAGAGGCCGAAGCATAGGACTGTCCCCACAAGGTTACAGGAGAGCGCAGATCAAGGCTTGCACACACAGAGGTTACAGAGAGCCAAAGCATAGGAACTGCACCCAAAAACCAAAAGGGGGTGTGGAGGGGTCAGTCAGCAGCAGGACAATCTTGAACCACATCGATGAGACCGAGCATAGACTGTACGATATCACACACAAGGTTAAGGAGAGCCAAGCTATGACTGCACAAACAGAGGTTACATAGAGCCGAGCATATGCTGCAACCCAACAGGTTACATGATAGCCAGCCTAGGACTGGCACACACAGTCCGCAGCAGCGAGGAACAAAGCTGGAAACACAGAGACCCGAGCATAGTACTGCACACACAGAGGTTACAGTGGGAGCCAAGCATATGACTCTGGCACACACAGGGGTTACAAAAGAACTATTGCAAGCAATGAGTTAGAGACAGAAGACGGGTTATAAAGGAGTGAACACCAAATGGGAGAGATAGGATGAGCAGAGTGTGAGATAAGGGCAGCAGGGATAGGTGGTAGGAGCGGAGAGGAGACACGGAGGGATGATAGCTTGAAGCATGAGAGGAGAGGCCAGAGGTCTGGGGAAAGCCTGCAAGAGGAATCGTGTGCAAGCGCGCCCTCTGTAGGTTAGTGCGGCGCGCCCTTGTAAGGTTAGAGTGGCGCTCGCCCTCTGTAAAGGATTAATTGCGCGCGCCCTCTGTAAGGTTTTAGAGGCCCGCCCTCGGTAAGGTTAGAGTGGCGCGCCCCTCTGTAGGTTATATTGGCGCGCGCCCTCTGTAAGGTAGAGTCGCGCTCCCTCTGTCAGGTTAGATCGCGCCCCTCTGTAATGTTAGGGTGCTCGCGGCCCTCTGTAAGGTTATAGTGCTCGCGCCACAGGCTAGCGTCCAAGAGCGAGCGTGATCGCCGCGAGCACCCCCAGGGGAGTCTGCAGGATGGTATGGGACCGGAGCGGGTATCATAGGGTAACGTGAGCTGGGGATATTATACAGGGACCAGGAGACTAGAGGCGCCCGTGCCCGCTGGGAACGCTCGCGACGCTGGGAGAAGCGTCAGGGACTGCCGCAGAGGCGGGGGCGGGAGAGGAAGTGAGAGCCTAACGGTGGAGCAAGGAAGGACATGAGGCAGGAAGGGAGTTGCAGCGCCAGGACACGATGGATTTGAAGGACCCCTGAAACCTCACACTTGCGGCTGCTGTTGACTCGTGGTTCTGTCTTTCCTGTCCTCTGATTGGGGCTTCCTGTCTCCCGTCGCTGACCTGTGTGACTGTTTTCTCTGGCCTCTGATTGCTTCCGGGCCCGTCTCTACTCTGTGTGACGTTTCTCTGGCCTCTGAAGGACCTGTCCTGTCTCCCTCTCTTACTCTGGGGGTGACTGTTTCTCTGGCCTCTGATTGGCTGTCCTGTCTCCCGTCTCTTACTCTGTGTGACTGTTTCTCTGGCCTCTGATTGGCTGTCCTGTCTCCCGTCTCTTACTCTGTGTGACTGTTTCTCTGGCCTCTGATTGGCTGTCCTGTTTCTCTGGCCTCTGATTTGACGGTCATGTCTCCCCGGCTCTTACTCTGGTGCCTGTTCTCAGTGCCTCTGATTGGCTTGCTGACTTCTCCGTTCACGACTGTGTGGACTTTTCTCTGGCCTCTGATTGGCTGTCCTGTCTCCCGTCTCTTACTCTGTGTGACTGTTTCTCTGGCCTCTGATTGGCTGTCCTGTCTCCCGTCTCTTACTCTGTGTGACTGTTTTCTCTCCTCTGATTGTCTGTCTGTCTCCACTTCTCCTTACTCTGTGGGTGCTGTTTCTCTGGCCTCTGATTGGCTGTCATGTCTCCCGTCTCTCTTACTCTGTGGTGACTGTCTCTCGGCCTCCTGATTGGCTGTCCCCTGTCTCTGGCTGTCAACTGGTGTGACTGTTCTCTGCTCTGATGGCTGTCCCGGACTCTCCTGTCACTGACTGTGTGACATGTTTTCCTCTGGCTCTGCTTGGCTGTCCTGAGTCTCCTGTCACACTGCCGTGTGACTGGTTTCTTTGGCCCTGATGGCTGTCCCCTTCCTCCCTTCTCGTACTCTGTGTGACTGCTCTCGGCCTCTGATGTGCTGTCCTGAGTCTCCTGTTAACTGACGGGTGCCTGTTTCTTTGGCCTCTGATTATGGCTGTCCCCTGGTCCTCCCTTCCTCTTACTCTTTGGCACTGTCTCTCTGGCCTCGGATTGGGCTTGTCCTGCCTCTCGTTGGTCACTGTTTGACTGTTTCTTCTCTGCCCTCTTGATTTGTCTGGTCCGTCTCCCCCTGGTCACTGACTGTTTGTGACTGTTTTCTCTGCCTCTGTTGGCTGTCCTGTCTCCCCGTCTCTTACTCGGTGTGACTGTTTCTTTGGCCTCTGATTGGCTGTCCTGTCTCCCATCTCTTACTCTCTGACTGTTTCTCTTGCCTCTGATTGGCTGTCCTGTCTCTCCTGTCACTGTGTGACTGTTTCTCTGGCCTCTGATTGGCTGTCCTGACTCTCCTGTCACTGACTGTGTGACTGTTTCTCTGGCCTCTGATTGGCGGTCCTGTCTCCCGTCTCTTACTCTGTGTGACTGTTTCCTCTCTGGTTTCCTGATTGCTGTCCGTTTCTTCTCTGCCCTGATTGGCTGGTTCTGTCTCCGCCCTTACTCCTGTGTGACTGTTTTCTTCTCTGGTCTGAGTGGCCTGTCCTGTCTCCCTTGCACATGACTGTGTGACTTTTTCTCTGGCCTCTGATTGGCTGTCCTGTCTCTCCTGTCACTATGTGACTGTTTCTCTGGCCTCTGATTGGCTGTCCTGTTTCTCTGGCCTCTGATTGGCTGTCCTGTTTCTCTGGCCTCTGATTGGCTGTCCTGTTTCTCTGGCCTCTGATTGGCTGGTCCCCATTAGCTTTGACTGTTTTTTTGTGTACTTTTTTTCAGCCAATGACTTCGGCCTCTTCCTGTCGGATGAGGATCCTAAGAAAGGGATCTGGCTGGAGGCAGGAAAAGCTCTGGATTATTATATGCTGCGTAATGGGGTGAGACATCTGTCATACCCCCACAGGCCCCCAGTGTGTGCCCACCAGGCACTGCCCCTATACCCCCAGGCGACTTGCCCCTATCCCACCAACGCCTCCCCTAATACCCACACAGCCCATCACCGCACTGCCCCTAATACCCACCAGGCACTGCCCCTAATACCCACCAGGCACTGCCCCTAATACCCACCAGGCACTGCCCCTAATACCCACCAGGCACTGCCCCTAATACCCCCGCACCCAGGGTACCACTGCCCCCTAGATAACCCCACCCCAGATGCACTGCCCCTAATCCCACCAGGCACTCCCACCCACAGGGTGCCCCCTAATACCCCACCAGCTACTCCCCTAATACCCACCAGGCACTGCCCCTAATACCCACCAGGCACTGCCCCTAATACCCACCAGCACTGCCCTGTAATACCCACAGCACGCCCGAAGTACCACAGCCACTGCACCTAATACCCACCAAGCACTGCCCCTAAATACCCACCATGACTGCCCAATACCCCCCAGGCACTGCCCCTAATACCCACCATTCCGCAATCACCACCTGCCCCTAATAGCCCACCAGGGCACTGCCCCTAATGACCCACCATGCCTGCCCTATACCCAAGCCTAATGCACCGGACTTAATCCGCAGCCTCACATCCCACCAGGCCACCTATGCCACGTCACTGCCCCTAATACCACACCAGCACTCCCCAAACGCTGCCCCTACCTACCCACCAGCACTTCCCCATACCACGGACGCCCAACCCCCCAGCCTGCCCCCTACAGGTCCAGCGTTCACACCCCGTAATACCCACGCATAGGCACTGCCCCTAATACCGGACCCACTGCGGCTAATACCAGGCATGCCCCTAACCTCAGCTCACTTGCAATCACAGCACTGCCCCTAATCCACCCACCAAGGGCCTGCCCTAATACCCACCGGGCCTGCCCCTAATACCCACGCCAGGCACTGGCCCCTAATACCGCACCAGGCACTATGCCCCTAATACATACCCACCAGCAACTGCGCCACTATACCCCCCTATCGCACTACCGCCATAATACCCACCCAGCACTGCCCCTAACTACCCACCGCCCCTATAACCCACCGCTGCCCCTAATAACCCACCCATGGCACTGCCCCTAATACGCCCCAGCATCACTGCCCCTAATACCCACCAGAGCACTGCCCCTAATACCACCATGAGCTTCCCTCCTAATCCACACACTCCCGGATCCACCGCACTGCCGCCTAAATACTCCACCGTCGAGCAGCACTGCCCCTATACCCACCGAGGCACTGTCCCGCTAATACCCCCAGGCACTCCCCTAATTCCCACCCAGGCCTGTCCCGCTAACTACCCACCAGTGGGCACGCCCCTAATACCCCCAGGCAATGTGCCCCTAATACCCACCAGGCACTGCCCCTAATACCAAGCCGCCCAGCCTGCCCCTAATACCCCACCATGGCACTGCCCCTATACCCACCAGCCTCCTACACACGTGCCGCCTAGATACCCACCAGGCACTGCCCGCTAATCCCACACTGCCCCTAATGCTACCAGACCTCCCCTAATACCCACCAGGCACTGCCCTATAAGCCCCACTGCTATAACCCCACAGAGGGGGGAGGCCACGCGCCCTATCACCACCAGGCACTGCCCTAATACCCCCAGGGCACTGCCCTAACCCACCAGCACTGCCGCCTAATACCGGCACCATGCACTGCCCCTAATACCACCAGCACGCCAACGGCGCACGCCATCCCACGTGCCGCCTAATACCCACCAGGCACTGCACCTAATACCCACCTAGTCACTGCCTATCCACCCATGGCCCTAACACCGGCACTGCCCCTAATTACCCCACGCAGGCGCACTGCCCTACCCACCATGGCAGCTCCTCCCCCTCTATCCCACCGGCACTGCCCTAATACCCACCAGGCACTGCCCCTAATACCCACCAGGCACTGCCCCTAATACCCACCAGGCACTGCCCCTAATACCCACCAGGCACTGCCCCTAATACCCACCAGGCACTGCCCTAATACCCACCAGCACTGCTCCACCTGGGCCACTGGCCCCTAATACCACCACGCAAGCTGCTCCACTGCACGCCCCCGCTTGCCCACCTTGCACTGCCCCTCTGTGGCCCCCTGGCACTGCCCCTCTTCCCACCTTGCACTGCCCCTCGTGCCTCTGCCATCTTGCACTGCCCCCCTCTTGGCCCACCTGGCACTTGCCCCTCTTGGCCCCACCTGCACTGCCCCCTCTTCGCCCACCTGGCACTGCCCCTCTTCCACCTTGACTGCCCTCTTTTCCCCCCTGGCACTGCCCTCTTGCCCACCTGGCACTGCCCCCTTGCCCACCTGCACCCCCGCCCCGCTTGCCCCCCTGCCAACCTCCGCCCTCTTGCCACCTGCACCGCCCTCTTGCCCACCTGGCACTGCCCCTCTTGCCCACCTGGCACTGCCCCTCTTGCCCACCTGGCACCGCCCCTCTTGCCCACCTGGCACCGCCCCTCTTGCCCACCTGGCACCGCCCCTCTTTGCCACCTGGCAGCTCCGCCCCTCTTGCCCCCCGCCCTCCTGGCCCTCTTGCCCACCCCTCCCCCCTTCCTCTCATTTGCCCCCACGCCCTCCGCTTCCTCTACGTTAGGCCCACCGCCCTCCCTGCT
>WSYH01005634.1:0-43003 GCA_036426205.1 Ascaphus truei
CCCCGGTTATTGTTTACGTGCATAAGTAGTTTTCCCAGGGCAGGAATAACATTAATTGGGGTATGGGGTGCCCACGGTATATACACTCTTGACTAGGTGATGTGCACTAGAACACTCTGAATTAGGATAGACACACCGTCCTAAATTACCTGCTTAGGCACACGAAGTAATTCTAAATAGCTACCTACACTCCTATTAATTTTATTCCTCCAGTTGCTTTTTCCTTATCAAGACATCAAGAACTGTAAAGACCAATGAGCAAATTGAGGAAAAAAGTGAATTTACATATTGACCCATCTCTGTCTAGTGTAAATATTCTTGTAAATAGTTTACAATCGGTTATCTTCCCACTGGCTGGCAGATGTCTTATAATAAAGCGTTAAATACAATCTTAAATGTAATATTCTACATTACATTTTGGTTACAAATCAAATTACTCTATCTTAGTCATAGATGACCTAGTCATATGTAGGCCCAAGTTTCGACTGTTGTAAGGGGATACAAAAATGAAACGTAGAGGCGCAATACTGCTCACAAAAGACGTTAAGGCAAGATACTAATCAACCCAGTGAAACTGCAAAACTTAAAAGTCAGCCTTTAGGCGAATAATTGATCAAGAGATAGGTAGGCACAGGAAACTGTTGCATCTTGACTTTGTTTTAGTACTGTACCATCTCAGAGAGTCCAATTAACAACAGTGCTCACTGGTAATTATTAATCAAAACCTTTATAGGTTGGTATGGGGTTAGATTGCATATAGCGGGCGCTAAATTTTTTAACAGACTTGCTTACTCTCTCATTTAACATACTATTTCTGTAAGCCTCGTATCCTCAATCTCTTAGATGCATGATGTCCTCGGCGATTCACCAGACAAGATAGGCGGAAATCGATCATTTTTAATAGATATCTTGCTTAGCCCCTTAGGCAAATCTTATGGTTACCTACAACGGAGATCCTCAGTACTAGAGTTAGTACACTTTTCAAGGAATAACCTATATATGGCTTTTTTTCTAAGTAAACACATTGGCCCCACCACCCCCCATAGCGCAGAAAGAGGCATAGCGAGGGGAATCTTATATGCAGTGGTTGCAAATACCACAAAACAATCTACCTCGCCACACAAAAAAAATCTACCGACACTCTGGTCAAAACGTGTGCTGCACTTGGGCCAATACATTTTACTCGCCCGGGGGTTAAATCACTCGCCCGGGGCGAGCGAGCAATGTATAGGTTTGTCGAACACTGTCTATCTGTATTACCAGGTGTGGTGCTTTTACCTGTCAGTTCACAGGAAAGCCTGAACCTCCACCAATGAGAGCCATGGGGGTATCCTCTGGAATGAATACTCAATATACATCACCTCCATCTGTGTAGGGTTCTAAGGGTAGGATGTCCCCTAACAGAGGACCCACATATAATAAATCAATACACCAGTTTATACAGTATATAAAACAGTTTATATATGTAATGATAACTCAGGACAACCATAACTCTAAACAAATAATCCCAATAGTGTCACCACTGTTAACACTGGACCTCTCTAAACTGTAATCCCACCACACATATATCCCAGTAGTCCCAAAAGTCCCCTTCCCACCCAAGATGTGACAGCGCTGCCCACGAAGTTGAGATGAGGTTGGTGCCCCTTGTTGTATGATGCAGGTACCTGCGGGATTATGTCACACCGGCACGCGCAGATGCTTGCTGGAAATCCTCTTGGTTCAGGAGATGATCAAAGACACCTCCGCCCGCCTTTCTCAATAGATTGGTGGCGTCCCGCATGGATGCATCCACTGAGACAGTCCTCTGCCTCTGCTACGGCAGAGGATAATGCCCCAACACCAGCAGTGTCCCACATTCCACGCTTCCTGGCTGTACCCTCACTGAAGCTGGCTCTACAGACCGCTCCCTATCCTATGGGGGGTCCTGTAGCGCCACAAGCTGAGGGTGAGTAAGCCTATCTGGGCCTAAGGGGAGAACTTCTGGCTATTGCAGGGGGGCTTACTTTCCTCCCTGCACAAACACACACCTCCTGCCCACTCATGTCCCAGCTCCTACTCACCATACGCATGTCAAGTCACACCCAGATCCAGGAACATTGAACCAGACGTCTTGAGATCATTTCCACGTGAGGCATTCTGGATCTTACGTTGAGGACCAGGATGCCTCATGGTCATCAACGTTGATTGGGATCTCATATTTTCCTAATAAAGCATTTTATATATAGGGAGTTCTGATAATTTATTGAATATGGTTGATAAATATGTTATGTTAAGAACTTATTTATGGCAAAATTATTATATTATCTATAAATATGCATATTGTGGTTATACACCATGTACTGTGGCATGGTTTATAATAAACATTTCTTACTGTATACCTATCCAGGGTTACTACAGTTACTTATTATGTTTATTTAATTTATTTATATGTTGCTTAAATTAATTTATGCACATTTTACACTTTAAAATAATAAGTATGTTATAGCAATATGGTGTTTTTACCCCTGACACTAATGGGGGAGAGCATTTATACTATATCCCACTTACAATACACTAATTCACAAATTTACTAGGTATATTTTATGAGTCATGTATCTATTTCTGAATGATAATAGATGTTACTTTATACACATATTCTGTTTGATTAGAAGATTGCATATACTTGATGAATGTTAGGATGTGTCAATAAGGGTTTGTTTCCTATATCATGCACTAATAATTTTATATCATCACATTTACTGATTCTTTTAGTCATATTGTTGTGTTTTTATTCTGTGTTTATAAGTTTTTGTACATTCATATTTGTAAATAAAGTTGTCTTGTATTCAAAAATATGATGGGTAACTGAAAGAGGGCGAAAAAGCGCACGGAGAAGATTAAGGTATTCTCCGGGCGATTGGGGCAAAGGGAGGAAGGGGAAAGCGGGGTGCTGGGATAGGGAGCGCCCAGAGACGTAGACAGGCATGCTTTACTCCGTTTAAGCACGCCTTTCATTTCGCGATACCCTCGTACTCTCTCCTTCTCCCTCAAATAGAGCTATAAAATCCATTTTTCCAAAAATAAAAAAGCTGCAATCAGATTCATCAACCCTGAAGCCCTCACTTTATTTCATATTACGTTTTAATAAATAATTTTGCTTGCCATTATATAGAAAAAATAGGCTTTACGTAAATTCCCACTGTGAGTCCAGGCCTAAAAGTATTTTCCCAATTAAGTCGTAAGCTTTAAAATACTAATTTATCTTCTTTAACATTAACACCATGGATACACGATGAATCTCATACAAAACTAAGTAGCTAAAGCTAAACACCAACTTTCAAACAAATAAAAAATAAAAGCCCAACCACCGGTAAAGTCATACGAGCCCATTACTCTGGGATTGCTGGATGGCTGACGCGAACGCACTGTGCGCAGCAGGCTCAATGACTCATCTCTGGTTCGTTTTTGGCGTGAAGTCTTACATATATAGGTAAGATTGTTTATTGCTCTAGTACCACCTTGACAACGTCCCACGGGACGAAACGCATGGTGCGTTTGTGGCTCTATCTCTTTCTTATGAGAAGTTGAACATTAACATACTTCACTTATACTGATCTTGCCATCCTCATTTTTGCGCTGTTGTCCTTCTGCTCTTTGTTGCTGGTATCTTCACTCTATAGGATTCCCACGCTAACTCACAGAACCTTGCAACTTGGATTTTCCAGATACCCCCAGAGCACAGGTAATGGGCAGTCGCCCTCCCCATGTGACCACATTCGCCCCCGCAGCAGACCCCCACCCTGGAGGGAGGTAAGGGACGAGGGAGGCAATGAACCGGGAGACCAGAGGGGACCTGGCTCAATCTATAATTAAAGGTACTGTAGGGTGGTTTATGATTGGCATACTGTGGTCACGGAGATTTGGTCATTGCCATTTGCTTTGAAACCAAGTGACTGCTGGAGTTTAGCGGCCAACGTAACCCTCGCTGCAGGGACATTAAGGGCTGGTGAAACGCCACCAAGGTAAGTCCGTAACCTTACCCGAACTCTACCTAAAACACCCTAGTACTAACGCTACCCTCCTGCAGCATAGAAAGCTTAACCTCTTACCCTAAGCTCTTTACCCAGACCGCTAAAACCCATAAAAGTCAACACCCATACACTAATCACTAAAAAACCCTAAATTATCCTTCTACCCCTACCACTAAAACCCCTAAAGTTAACCGTCTACCCTAACAATAAACCCTTAAAGTTAAACCCCCTACTTAAAACATACCTTATCAAGAAAGGTCCCTACGTAGAGGTCCGGCGTGGGTAGGTGAAGCAGTTAAATGCTGGTGGGGACTTGGTCTCGGTAGACGGTCTGCAACCAAATTCCCATTCCGGGCATACAATTGGGTATAATATTGAGCGTATAAAGTCATGAGTACAATAATGATTCTACTGTACATATGTGAACAATGAACGGGTATACCCTATGAATACCGCGCTACTACCTCTGTGCAACCTGTGTGGCTCTCAGGAGCCTAAGCCTCCGCTTGGGGAACCTGGTGGTACATACATATCATACATCTCTAGGTGCAACGCCTCCCCCTGGTGAGGGATCCAACGGAGTGGGAGGAGGCCCTCACAGGAACAACAACACACCAAAACGACACGAATATAAAACAGGACTGGCTTTACTGCATGGAAACACATATATATCACTCAATAACATCATAAATCATCATGCGCCACGGCGGGCGCTAACACCACACTGGGCGTGTCAGGCGGACACTAACCACACTAGGCGTCACGAGCGACGCTACCACCTCTAGGCGTCACTGCGGACGCTACCACCTCTAGGCGTCACGGCGGACGCTATCACCTCTAGCGTCACGGCGCGAACGCTACCCACAATGGACCCCACCCTGTGTCCAGTCACCCCCACCACAAAGTCTCGTACCCCGAGTCAAATATCACTCGTACATCGGTCATGTTGAAATGAACCTGACGCGCACCACTAATGTTTGGTGATAGGCCTGGTTGGTGACCGTGAGTTGCCAGGTTACCTGCCCGGCTCCACCAAGCACGGGTAACCACGCACGTATAAAATCCGCACGCCCGCGTTGTCCTCCACACCGCCAGGTGTTGAGAAAGTCCAGCAGCGAACGACATGTCTCTCCTGGTGTGTTAGAGTCTTGGTGGTGTTCTGAGCCAGAACCCACCTCGCAGGTCCGCACGGCTTCCGCTCGTGTCCCTGACTACTTGACACAAATAATGGGGCAGTGTCCGATCTAGGGCCTGTCCCTAAGCTCCCACAACTATTAGGTTGACTCAGGACCTAACTGGACCTTGGGGCTGCTGGCCTATGCAGGAGGTCACTGACCCCTGACATCCACCTCTAACCCCTAGCTGGTCGGATACCTCTGAGTCAGCAGTGGCTGCCAAACCCCGCCGAATGTATCTATTTCTATCCCCAGGCACATCCTCAGCCCTATTGGCTCCCTGGAGTCAGGTTGTCTCTGCCCTATGCACCCTGGGGGCTGCAGAACTCATCTCGCCGCATGCGCGAGCTATCTGGGCCTCCCGAAGGCTGGCATCTGTCACTGCGCATGGCAACAGCTCCTAACATGGCGGCGCCCTGCTCACGGCCCCGCGGGACCCCAGCAACGCGATCCGGCTCGGCAACCGGCCGTAGACGTACCGACTTCACCGTAACGCACCGCGGCCACATAGCAAACCCCCCCGATCGCCGACTCATGACAACCCGGCCGCCACGCCCACACGCCCGCGACTCGCAAGCACGGAAGGAGGGAACGGGCGTGAGTGCGCTGAGGGGACCTGGCTACATCCTCCCCCGGTGAAAACTCCAACGTCCTCGCGTGGACCAACATAACTTCCACACAATGTACAAACACAATATAATTAAAAAAATGCAAGTGAAACATATAACTTAGCACAGGTAACTCTAAACGAGATTGCATAAACGTTAGAGCATCACAATCACAGACGACCGTACTACTACGAGAAACACTGCTGCGAGCCTCATAATGGGGTGCCCCCATTTGATCGTAAGTAACCCTAGTTGGCGGGTACCTAACTCGTTGACTAACGTCGAGTTGTTCTTCGGCAACCCCTCGGGGGAGTAATAAGCATGTCCTGAGGCCTAGCCTCTTCCCTTGAGGGGAGAAATGTCTCTGAGGTACAAAACACGGGCTCTGTGGATCCAAAAGCGGCCTGTTGGTGCCACCTTAGTAGCATTGGCCTACGGGGCCCTTTACCCTAGCTCCTCGGGAGATGCCCTTCTGCGGTGGGTCCCTTTGAGAGGGTCCCTCCATAGGGTCTTCCGAGTTTCAGCAGTAGTCTCGTTAGGTACAGTCTCTTGACCCACACCTCTGATAGTCGAACTCACACCGATTGAGCGGTGTGGCCTGTAGTTCCTCTTCTTCTCCCACTTGGGGGATGGGGAAGAAGGTGATTACGAGGCCAAAACCTTTACCCGACCATCGTGTCTCTGATGCGATAAAACCGGGAAGGCCGAGCATCTGTGACTCCACCTCATATACGCCCATCTGCTCCACCGCTCCGCAGTTTAGTTTCCGCGATTCTCCCAAATTACGCAAGACATGTCCTGCATCCCAGGAACGTACTCTCGATACTTGACTTAGTGTCATAACGTCTCTGGTTACCAGCAATTCCATTGTTTGAGCTGTACGACGTCTCACGCACCTGTTGGTACGCTTTTTGCAGACTGTCTTTAGCCTTTGCACGTACTTAAAAGAGTGTTATTGAATATCCCATCCGTTGATCCGGAGACGCACATCTACTGGAAGTCTGGCCTCCCGCCCAAACATGAGGAAGTACGGGGAGAACCCAGGGACTCATGGCGAGTACAGTGTACGCGTGTACCAACGTTTTACTGACGACTCCATTCTGCTTTCTGCGTTCCCTTCAGAGTTCCAAGCATGTCCAACAGGGTCCTGTTGAAATCGTTCAGGTAAGCATCCTTCAGGGTGGTACGGCGTCGTCCGGATTTGGCGACGTTCAGCATTTTTAAGTAATTCTCGGGTCAGAGTACTCTCAAAATCTCGCCTTGGTTCGGAGTGAAGCGGTTTGGAAGACGTACGTGAACGAAGAACTTTTCCCATAGAAACTTTCGCGACCGTTGATAGCCTTCTGGTCTTTTGTGGGAAGGCCTGTGCATAGCGAGTGTAATGGTCCGTGATGACACACACACATTACCGATTCCCTCGACTATCAGGTTTCGATACACAAGGAAGTCCATACACACCAGGTCCATGGGACCAAGAACTCTCTCTTTATGGGCCTGGAGCTGCTTCGGCGTAGGCAACGTCTGCGTTGCGAACGCCCAACCGGGACCACCCCACACCCAACGGCCGACGTGTGTTACCACCGCGTTCCCGCATCTTGGGCCAGAAAAACCGGTCTCGGACTAGCCCAAAAGTCTTCTCTATACCCCGAGATGTCCCCGTGGTCATCCGTGTAGAGACTTCAACACCAATTATCTCAAGTTTTGGGTGTAGAACTAGTTGTCGCCTATCAGAGGTGGTATATGAAATGGAACTACCCTATAGAGCAAAACAATTATACTATCTCGAACTTGTCCACCCTCACGCCATGAGTAACCGTGACCAGATCTCGGGAGCACTCTTCAATAGAGCGGGGTCTTCGCTGACGGCTTGTCGATTATTATGCTGATCACTGGATCTCTTAATTGATAGTCTACTAAGTCTTTCCATCTTATGACTTTGTCCTGGGGTTATGTTCACCCGCGGCGGGCCGCAGTAGGCTGCAGGGAGCTTGCGACTGGCACCCCCCCTAACGTAATCGGACTCGTAGTTCAGAGAATGCGACCTGATCATTGATGACGGCCACACCGCTCTATTACTCACAGCTCGATCCCAGTCCAGGGATCTCTTCCCATTTCATCATCATCAGGGGTGGCACTCAACATCCTGTCGTCTAGTGATAGAGCACGGCCCCAATGTTCAGAGGCCTGGCTTGTACTCAGGGAGAATCGGTAATTACATAGTGTCGCCAAGCATCGGTGTCCGGCTGCATTCCAATTTGTCGGCGGCGAGTAGTATTGATGTACGTGAGGGGATTGTCTATCGGTCCTTACCAAACGTAACAACCATAGAGGTATCATGAAGTTTCCTCCGTGATCGCCCATTTACAGAGCCAGGAACTCTAACTTGTGCACCGGATATTTCTGCTCACTGGTGTCAGACTGCCGCGCTGATGTAGCGCTAACCGGCCGAAGACCCGCGGGGTGTTTCTGATGAAGGACAGCAGCCCAGTCCATTTGAGACTGGCGCATCCACAATGAGAACTTGGTTGTTCTGCGCCGTCAGCATATGCAAGCACTGGTGCTTCAGTCCGATCTTTTACTTCAAATCAGGACAGGCCACGTTCCAACCCCCCCCACACAACAACTCAGGCGCACCCACTTATCACCAAACCGGACGACGGGCCGACGTTCGGCCTTTATCCCACGTATCGTCAGGGTATATCTTCAGCAAAATCTGTAGCAGGGTTTAGCGCGCACTAGCAGTACCCTAGTCCACGAACGGGACGTAATACCCACAGAACCCGAGGAAGGATCCAGATTAAGCGACCTTATCCGGAGCGGCAAGCAGTTTCACCACAGCTTTTACATTGAGCGGCATCAGTAGCACATCCCCTGGCGCAAGACACGATGAGTGTCCCACGTAGGTCACTGACATGGCGGGTGTGGAAAACCACCTACCACTTGTCGATTGATTTAGCTTCATCTTTTGCAAAGACGATTAAGCACCTTCAGTTAGCTACCTCCTAGTGGTCTTCTTAAGAGTCTTCCCAAGACACATATATCGTCCAGTAAACCAGGCACTCACACGACGGATTCACTGTCCCCCGATTGTTTTTTCCATCAACCGCCTGTGGAAGGTAGCAGGGGCTCCGCATATACCTTGGGGCATACGAGTGAATGGCTAGAAGCCCAGGGGACAGACGAGGCAGCTTTCCTGATCCTCTTAACTCATGGGTACCTGGTAGTACCCAGATCGAAACCAGAGCCACACTAACCATTGGCTCCCATTCAAGAGCGTATTCAGGACCCCGATCTCCTTCAATACGAGGCAGCGAGGATTGTCTTGCGTTAGGTACCGTACGATTATTTAGGGTTCGATAATGACGCACAATCTTACAGATACCATTCTTCTTCCTACTACCACTATGGGTGATGCATATACAGCGACTTCCGCGACCACACCGTCAGTATTCCCAGCCGGTCTTCATCTCCTCAGGACATCACTTACAAGTCACATCCCTGGGGGCGATACGACGAGAGCAGTTTTCAGGAACGAGAGTGCGTCATTCAGTCTAATACGTGGGTGCAATGGGCGCTGCGACTCGCGGCCCACATCCATCTCGTACGGTAGAAAAATACGGTTTCCTTCCTTCAGCTTGGCTGTCAGTAGACACCTGCCAATCGGTCGGCCAGGACGAATCTCGAAGTTGAAGTACAGGTCGACCTAACGCCGAAATCATAATGCAGCCACGGCATCACCTGGCGACGCGGGTTCCACGGGCTAGGCGATAGATATGCCCAGAGACTTTCTCCTACAGCGATGGTTCATGGCACAATCGCGAGAGTGTTCATGACATCTACACATGGGTTCGGAGCAGAAACTCGGTCGACTCTCCCACACTTTAACTTCAGGTATTACCCCCCCTACCGCGATACACCCCCTCTCAGATCTCTTACACTCAGGATCCCTCTACCAATTGAAACAGATGACTCGCAGATCTCCTCCCAGCATCCCGCGATTAACAGCACAGACGGCCATCGTTTCACTCCCCCTGGTGAAATGGTCGTCAGTCCACGTGACACGATTGATAGAGGTCCCCGTGACGCTCACTAGGGCATATACTCGGTTGCACTCCTCTCTCAGTACAGGATCTAGGAGGTTAATGGCCAATGGCATTAATTAGTCTCCTTCAAGTAGGCTCTGATGACAGCTCGGAACATATATCCGTATTTGTCCCAGGCTGAACACGAATACTGACACTGTCTTGACGGTTTGGGCACAACATTGCTCCCAACAAGGGGTACTGTTTCTTGGCCGGTATTCAATTGAGATCTAACCTCAGTTGAACGCAGCACAATCCCATCGATGGGGTAATATTCGTTGCCTCACACCCACTAACTTTCACATATGTTCCGCGACGCACGGGGACAATCCTTCAGGTGAGGGGCGGGGGTGCTGTCGTAGAGTAGACCATTGCGGCTTCTATATGGTCACTTGAGACCCCGGCGTCCAATAGAGCAGCAGCATCAGACTCCCTCTCCTACCAACGACGATAGGCCGAAGGCGCCCACCTGACAGTCAGCCCAATCTCACCCCCTGGAGCAGTTCCTCTCGCCTCGGGCTCACGGGTAAGGAGGGGCGTCGGGACGGCGTGGGAGTAGCCTCCGGTGTTTGGCCTTCTGACGGTTGCCTCTACGAAAATAGTCCTGGCCGAAGCAGCTTCCTTTACGAGCGTTTCTTTTCTGGGGATCTCCATTAGGGGCACTCTCTAGAGAAAATAGGCCTTTGACTTGTCCACAGGTACATGCCAGACGATCCTTGTCTTTGCGGTCCCTCGTTTCTTTGGGTAGGGCTGGGGGGAGGATCTCCCCGAAACCCCCCGCCCTTTCGTTGAGGGCGATTACGGTGGCGACACTCCTCTTTGACAGGTGTCTGGCCAGGCGAGCCACAGAGGCTCCCGCGCGGAGGGTGTCACAGACCCCCGGAGGCACTCTCGACCTGGGCTGCATACGCAGCTTCGCAGTATAGGACTCATGCCCTTTTACGATCCCCAGACGAAGTCATAGGTAGGGGGAGGTCCCCTCCTAGTGAGACACTGATCATGATCACGATGTGTTGAGTGGGGTGGCCCCGCGGAGGAAATGATTGCGCCGAATATTCGTCCATATTGACGATCAGGATGACAGGCGCAAGTTCCGCCAATTTCCCACAAGACCAGCCGGGACTGCTTCTGCAGGAAGTCGCGACAGGTTTCCCCACCATTCTCCTTCTGGAGGAGAGCGTAATATTTGAACCACAGCTCGCTCTCCTTTCATCTTTGCTAGATCTGGACTAGCCAAGTCTAATATGCTGACGCAGAGAGGTCAGGGTCTGCGTCACCGCTGTGCACTGACCATGCGTGGCCGCTGGGGGTCGTAGGCTTCCAGGTTCTCATGCCGTCTAACCTGTTTCAGAGAAGGGCACCATCGTCTATCACTTGAGGGTATGCCCTTCCAAGAATCGATTACTTTCGTCGCCGGTGAGGGACAGGAACGTCCTCGAGAAGCCCTTTCAATTTCTAATTGGGCGCTTGAGCGCGACGTAGTTCATCGCTTCCACTAGCTGCCGGGAATGTCACTACTAACAGGGAGCCGTCAATTGTTGGAGCCACTGGCTATCGCTTTATTTTTTTTGCTCGCGACTGTTAGGGCGTTGGGGTCAGAACTGTTCACGGACCGGTTAGAAAAAGGTGATGTGGCCGGACTGCCGGCCCAACTGGTGGCCCCTTGCTTAGCATCTGAAGAGAGGATCACTCTGGTGGTAGGGATATATCTGATCGGATGTTATTGTACTGCGGCCATATCTCATGTCTTCACCAACCCTCATGTCTGGGGAGGAAAGTGAAGTGGTAGGCAACACAGTCCCCGGGTAAATAGAGGGCACCCCGGCGGCAAGTCTCTGGTAGTACACTACTCGTGGGCCTCTATCAGGAAGTATAGACTTGGCAGGGCTAGCAATAGGCGCGATATCTCTGCGAGGTCAATGTCATAGTGCTTGCTGATGAGGGCGGGCGTCCAGCACCAGACAGGTAAGTCCTTAGTGCGGCAGACACGCAAACAATGGGAGACATCAGCAGGGGCACTCCGTTACGGCGACCACGTGTCGCAGAAGCTCTCCTGCTTTGGCCCAGTCGGCCACTTGTTTGCGGGTTAGAGTAGCGCAGACAGTGGACTGAAGGGTCGGGTAAACGGTAACTACCAAACTGGGGCACCCAGGACTACCTAGCAGTCAGCGCTCCAATGAAGCGGTGTATTCCCTATGAATACGCCGCCTACTACCCTGCGTGTGCAACTGGCTGGCCTAGCAGGAGCTAACGCCTACCCGCTTGGGGAAAACGCGGGGTACATTACATATCCATACATTCTAGGTAGCAACGCCTCACACTGGAGGGATCCCAACGGAGTGGGAGGAGGCCCTCACAGGAACACAACCCACCAACAACACGAAACGAAAGTACAAACAGGACTGGCTTACTGCATGAAAGGAAACCCATAATATATCACTCCAATAAAATCATAACATCATCACTGCGCACGGCGCGGGCGCTAACCACACCTGGGTTTGTCACGGCAGGACACTAAAACCACCAGGCGTCACGGCGGACGCTACCACCTCTAGGGTTCACGCGGACGCTACCACCTCTACGCGTCACGGACCGGAGAACGTCCTTAGGCTCGGACTCTAGCCACGAGCACGAACCCACATGACCCCACCCCGGTCCAGTAAACCCCACACCCAAAATGTCCGTACTCCCCACGAGCCAAATATCAATTACAGTGTATGTGTGACGAAAGCCAGCACTAGTGGGTGATCAGGCCGGTGTTGGTGCCGTGAGTTGCAGGTTACCTGGCCCCACGTGCCGCTCCGTGAGCCAGCGCACGGTACCCGCGGATCAACCGCCCACCAATCAGATCGCGTTGTCTCCACACGCATGGGTGTGAAAGTCCAGCGGCGAAACAATGTCTTCCCTGGTGGTAGAGTCTTTAGGTGGTGTTCTGAGCCCAGAACCCACCTCGCAGGGAACCGCAAAGGGACTTCCGCTCTGTGTCCCTGACTACTGACCAAATAATGGCGGCATGTCCCATTTTTTTCTATCTAGGGCCCTGTCCATAAGCATCCACAAGCTATTGGGATGATCGCCACGCCCTACTCGCGGAACTTGGGGGCTGCTGGCCTATGCAGAGGGTCACGACCCCGCATCACCTCTTACCCGCGCTCAGGTCATGAGTCATCGATCTGAGCGCGCTGAAGCCAACAAAACCGACGACATGATATATATTCTCATCACCCAGCGGCAATCCCTCAGACACATATTGGACTCGAGATCAGGTGTCTCTGCCCCTATGACACCCAACCACCGCTGGGGTGGACATGAACATCATCAGACGACCGCAAGCAAGTACTAGACCATACCACTCCACTCTGATAGGCAGCGCCCAAGACCCAAGAGTCGTATTTGACTGAGCATACTGGTTGAGAGCAAGAAACAGTGCACGACTCAGTTTGTCGCTTCCTAAACTAGGGAAAAGAACCCATCTTAAAGCATGCTGACAGACAAAAGGAAGCTAGGGGAAAATGAGAAGTAGCAACTGTAAGGACGATAGGGTGGCGGGGGAATTCCCCAGACCACGCGATGCGCAGTACCGGCAACGAATCGTCCCAGAATACGACAGATCCCGCGCATCATAGAAAAAACACACCGATCGCGTCATGAACAACCAGGCCTACCCGAACGCCCACACCGCAGCAAGCTCGCAACGAGGAAGGAGGGGGTGAAGTCGCGCGAGGGGGACCTGCTACAACAAGAAATGTCACAAACAAACAGAACATTGGCACAATATCAAAAGTTATTACAAACACAGATAACGTCACAGTTGTAAAAATGGAAACCCATTTTAAATTAATGTAGCGGGTGGGTTCCCCACCCTCTGTGGAGATTCCCCCGGCATACCAGGTGTATGTTGTGGAATGGTACGGCCGAGTCTTGGTTCCGGGCAATGGTCCACTCTATTGCGTATGTGGGACACCAGAAGGATCTGGAGGGCAGAATGAGGGTTCTCTCTCACGTGTTGGTAGTTCGACCTGTTGTCCCCTCCATCTCTTGCAGGCTCACAGGGATGTGGAGATCAATAACCCCGCAGGAAAGAAACTCACAGATACTCACCACCTGATAGATGCAACTATGAGAGACAAGAGTCTACCGATATTTTATAAACAGCAACTCTTGTATTCTCTCTCTCAGCCTATAGTAACAAACAGTACTGCAATTGGCAACTCCAGCATCCGGATAGGGTCCATGGCTTCAACACCCCCGGCAATCGGGCACTCCAAGAGTGTGTCACTAGCTATTCCTGACTCACCTTATTAGAGCAGAGTTATCACGTCTCCCATCACCCTAAGGAGGGAATGGGAATAGAAAGTGGCCGAGCCTTGCGCACAACTCTTCTAGGATAGGTCTCTCTCAACACGGAAGAGCCCAGACACGCGGACTACATTAGGTGTGAGCAGGACCTTATACGCTTCAGGGGAGGAGGTCCAGGGAGCGACGGACACCGTTGGGACGAAACCACGGCCATGAATCCAACCCCCTACCATGTCACTACAAGGGAGATATTCGTGGTGGGGAGAAAAACTGGCATGGGCCTAAACTGCCCTGCATGATACCCAGGACACTTACGTCAGGCAGGGTTGGGAGTTCGTAAGATCAATGACTAGTATAAAACGCTACACCTTGTGTGCCTTTTCTTTTAGATGGATAAATAACTGGGCGCATGAGGATAAATGAAGGGAATTAGGTATGAATCACAAAGAAAGATCCAGAAAGAATTCTCCACTAAGTTGCAAATCTATTTTTCACAATATTGGATATGTATTGGACAGATTGTAACAACTCAGGCAAAAAATTACACATAGTTTAAATTGGCATTATTCTTATCTGATTCTGATCAGAAACACCCAGACGCGTTAAATAAAAATAATACAGAAAATGTTACTACACATCAAATAAATTTGTGACTGCCCACGGGCCATCTATATATTACAAGTGTGGTCACTACTTGTTTTCGTAAAAATCCCCTATAGGAGTGTTGTAGACATGAAACTCTGTGTGCTGTTCGATTTAGGAATTGTTAACACACATACTATGTGTGTCAGTAAGGATTTAATTTTAGTTATACTTAGTACCAGGGCCGCACCACAGGGGTGGGAACAAAGGCAGTACACTGGTGTCCCAAGCCCGTGAAAGTTAGGGAAGTGGGCACCCGGACCGCACACGTTATTATAAAAAAAAAATTATCGACAAAAATAAAAACAGAAGCAAGAAACTGCCACCCGCCAAGCCGCAGTTTCCAGCGGCGCTTGCAGCCACATGGACCAGAGAGCAGCGCGCACACTCTTACCACGTGCACATCGCCGGACTCGGGCTTAAAAGGCACCCCAAACATACGCAGCACAGTAGTTGTTTGGGATCCGGGTGGAAGCCACAGGCAGCAGAGAATCGGGACAGCGCCAAGAGGCTGTCTGTGACTGAAGCAGCAGGAGGAGGTGAACCGCGGACGGAGCCCCTACAAAAGGTGACTGGTGAGGGGAAGCAGCGGGACGAGCGAACGAGAGAAAAGAGAGACCCTACAGGGAGTGGTTCGACCAAGGGGGGGAGAGAGGACCACACCCTACGGGTTTGTGAGGGGGGGAAGAGAGGCCCTACCGGACCGCTTGGTGAGGGGGGGGGGGAGAGAGGCCCATACAAGAAGTTTGCTGAGGGGGAGAGAGGGGCCCTGGAAGCACAGGCAGCAGAGATACAATAGGAAGAGGCCACCTGCTGCTGTGTGAATTTTGTCTGTAGGGAAAGCGGGTAGGAAGGGGAAGGAAAGTGAGGGGATAGGGGGCACCTACAAGAGTGGTGAGGGGGGGAGAGACGGGGAGAGAAGGGCCCCGGACGCCACAGGCAAGAGAGGGATTGCGACAGGGCATGAGGCATGTCTGGGCATGGAGCAGGAGGAGAACGGGAGGGGAGGAGATGGGACCTACAGAGTTGGTGTGAGGGAGGGATAGAGAAAGAGGAAGAGGCCCTAACAAAGAGTTGGTGATGAGGGGGAGAAGGGACCCTACAGAGTATGTGACGGGGGGAGGTGGGTACTGGACGCCACAGGCAGCAAGCAGGTCGCGACACATGGAAGGAAAGTGGCTGTCTAGGCTGCGAGCGAAGAGGAGCAGGGGAGGAAAGGTGAAGGGGTTGTAGAGGGGAGGAGAGGGCAGAGGAAGGGACCACTCACAGGATTTGGAGTTTAAGGGGAGGAGGGAGCCACTTCAAGGAACGTAGGTGAGCGGGGGAGAGGGGCTTACAGGAGATGGGGAGGGGGAGCGTTGGCCTACAGGATTTAGGTGATGAAGGAGGAGTTTGTGAAGGAGGCCGAGGGACCTTACATGAGAGGAAGCGCGAGGGGCGGAGGGAACTAGGAATTAAGGATATAAAGTAAGGGACTAGGAGCAGGAGAGGGCCAGTTGGGGGAAAGAGGGAGGGAGACAGGAGGGGGCGACGACAATTTAGTATTATTATTATTGATTACGCGGGACCTGGCTCTATATTTACAAATGACCCGTAGTATTGTGCACCATACTATTATTACTATGTAAACTATGTTATTGTAGTACCTGATTAATACAAGTACTGTATATTAATATATAACCAATATAGTGCTATTGGAGGATTATCAGTGACTATTAATATAGTGTAAGTATATTACTTACATTCACGTTAGAATTAGGGCTGTTAGTTCACAGTATATTGCCAGCAACCTGATAATATTATAACAGCAATACCCACATCCATGGCCAGAGGAACGCGTACAAATAAAGCTTTTTCTTTCATTAGTATTATTTATAGTAATTGGGTGGCTTGGGAGGTAAGTTTTATGTATTTGGGGGCTACTTGGGGTAATTTTTATATGGGGGTGGTGGATTTTTTATTTTTTTTACTTTAAATTATTATTTAAACATTTTTTTTTCATAAAAAAAGAAAATTAATTAAACAAAACATATAAAATATAAAAGGGGGGATAAGGGGAGGGGGGAAGAGGGAACAAAGGGATAGCCATGTAAAAACTATATGCATTGTACACAGCAATTTAACTGTCACAAATATCACATCTGTCCAGGTATTCTAATCTATGTAGGGGATATACCTGCATGGTGAAACCATAATATAATATATGTATCGGGCGAGGGTTGTTTTTTTTATATGTATGTTTATGTTTGAATGGATTGGGCTTTTTTTTTAGAGGTATTGGGTCTGTTGTGATGTATGGGGTCTTTTGTTTTAGGCATTTGGGGGGTATTTTTGTTTTTAGATGCTATTGGGTTTTTTTATATATGTTGGGTGGGGTTTTTATAGTATACTGGACTCCCAATGAATCCACTCTTATCTATATTCAAAGTGCCCTACACCTCTACCTCTATACCTCATACAAGATTCTTGGCATCACATCCATTCCAACACTCAATAAAATATCACCCAGCAGATGGAGTTAAAACTGAACCCAAAAAATGCAATCTATCACTTCTCCACTCTAAAAATTCCCTATGGATGTCATAATTTTATATTTAAATGCATAATGAGAACGATGAACCTAACAACAAAAATCACCAAAGACAGAGAAACAAATGGTTTAGGAGAGTAGTGAATATTATTGAGGTGACAAACATGGGGGGTAAAACTACTGGGATTAAAACCACATGTGGGGATTTTTTGTATGCTTGGGGTTGAAAGTTTTTGCATTGGGAGTGTGGAAGTTTGGGACACATATCTTGTGGGGGAAAGTGAATCGATGCAGAGGGGGGAAACGGCATGAGTGAGCCGCTGGGGTTGGTTTAATCATTGACGTAGGGAGAGAGGAGCCAGTGAGTGAGGCCGGAAAAGAGGTGAGTGAGAAAAGAGGGAGTGAGGAAAAGAGGGGTAGCAGTGAGCACGCGGGGGCGAAGAACATTACATGAGCACGCGCCCGTCGCACATGAGGGGGTGAGACGGAAAAGGAGGGAAATATAGGAAAGAGGTGGCTAGTGAGGGGAGTGGCAAATGGGGGGGGAGGCACGGCACCACAACGGCGCCGGGACCCCCGGGCAATGGGTGGCCTGCCTTCTAAATGTTTGCCAGGGGCCCGTACGATTTCTTGTTGGCGACCCTTGCTTATGTCTACTCCGACATCGCGGATAAAGTAAAGTGGGATCCATGATGTATAAGTGTGTTCATATATCAGCAATACTCGATCACAAAATTATATACATAAGCCTAGTATATCATATACTCCAATATATTACTTGTCTGCATACGACCAGGATGTGCTAATACTTGTACAAACAACCCAAACAAAAAATATACAGTTATATACAATAACACACTCATAGCCTATTTTGCAGTGGAGATCTGCCTCATCACTTGAACCACGTGTACAGGCTCTCCCATATCTCAACTTGCCACCCGCACGCGAACTCCCCAAGTGTGCTGCACAAGGCCGGCTTAGATCCATAAGTTGTCAATATGTCATGCTTAGTAAAATTAAGATTCATTAGGAGAAAATGTGCCTGATATAATGTTAATTGGGAAATGTGAAATATGGTAGGGGTAATACCGGGGGTTAAGGCCTCCATAAATTGTTCCTCTTGTAAGACTAATACGCCACTAACATTACTACTTGGATAACGGACAAAATATGCGAGAAAAACAAAATACACTAAAATAGGTTTGTAGCAGTAGGATGGTGATGAATGAATGTTCCTTACTGATCAAGTTTCCTTAACACACTTGTACATTCCCAATGATGCACAACTTGTACAGCGAACAAACTCATTCAAATATTTTCTATCCACATACTCTGTACTCTACATTCACAGATACTAGTTGTGAAAAAAGTTTAACATGTTCCATTCCAGATGGCGTGGATTAATTGTGATCAATAGTGGCTAATTACAACGGCTTCTCTTGTAAATAGAGTTCTTGATATCACCATGTTATGCCCCTGGTATTCAGTCACAAGCTGTATTCCAAATCCAGCATGTTCTCTGTGGCTGTTGAAACTGTTACTGCCTAGATAGGATACCTTACATCCTAAGTACTCTTTCTCATTGATAGCTGGTTCTTCAGGCCAGACTGACTAAAATAAAGTCGGGGTTGGCTTAACAAGAGTGATTATATATACGTATATATATATATATAGCTTTCCCATAGCCTCTCTTGCATTCCCAGTAAAATCAACCCACACTGATGAGACCATCAAGTACGAACGCTGTCTGTGGGTGGTTTTCTGGGTATGCACCTTATCAAACCCTGGCTGTGCTCAAAGCTGTGACCATGCAGCAAGCTAAGCCTATAGGGAACCATGTTAAAAATGGTTATGAGGCAAAAAGTGACACTGTGCTACATAGTTGCTGTCATTTCCCAGAATCCCTTGCTGCATGGAAGTGCTGTTGCTGGGTGATAAGGGGAAAGGCGGGTTGCAACCTGCCTAGACAGCAGCAGATGAGCATACAGTATATTTGCATCATATATATATATATATATATATATATATATACTAATATATATATATTTATACTCTATCATATATAAATTATAATATATATACAGCTAACCCCGTTATAACGCGGGTCCTCGGGGTTCCCCCCGAACCACCCGTTACTACCGGGGTCGCGGAAAAAAAATGGCCGCCGCTTTAATGCAGATTCATCCCGCGGGACGGAGATGGAGCGGGCATGTCCCTCAGCTCCGCTTCCACCCTTCCACGCGGGACAGCACGGCAGCGAGGGCAGGAGATGGGAGCGGGATTTGTCCCTCCGTCCCCGCTTCCTCCTGTCACCGCGTGAACAGGCCGCGGGGCAGGAGATGGGAGCAGGCATGTCCTCCAGATCCACCTGTTCCCCTGCTCACCGCAGGACAGCCCGCGGGAGGAGATGGGAGCGGGATGTCCCTCCGGTCCCCGCTTACCTCTGATCCCTCCACGGCCCCGGTGCTGCTCCCCGCTGCCTGCATGAGTGGTAGCGGGGGTGTTTCTTCTCCCCACCGCTGTCCGGGCGCTCCCGCTGCCTGCGCGGGAGGAGGGGGGGGGAGCGGGTGGTGGGTGTGTCGCGCCCTTTCCTCTGCTCCCGACCCCCCCCCCCGACTGTGTAGAGTGAGAGAGTGTGTGTGTGTATGTATATATGGGAGAGAAAGTGTGTGTATGTGGGTGTGAGGTGTGTGTAAGTTTCTGTGAGTGTGTGTAAGTGTGTGTAAGTTGTGTGAGTGGCTGTGAGTGTCTGTGAGTGTTCTAGTGTGTGGTGTGTAAGTGTCTGAGTGTGTGTGTTAAGTGTGTGTAAGTGTCTGGGTGAGTGTGTGTGAGTGTGGGTGAGTGTGTGTGAGTGTCTGTGTGTGTGTAAGTGTGTGTAAGTGTCTGTGAGTGTGGTGTGAGTGTGTGTGAGTGTGTGTTAAGTGTTGTGCATGTGTGTCAGTGTGTGCAGTGTGGTGAGCAATGAGCGTGTGGTGGGTGGCAGTGTGTCAGTATGTGCAGTGTGAGATGAGAGGTGTGTGTGCAGTTTAATGTGTGTGTGCAGTCTGTAGTGTGTGTAAGTGTGTGTAAGTGTGTGTGAGTGTCTGTGAGTGTCTAAGTTGTGTGTAAGTGTGATGAAGTGTGAGAGTGTGTGGAGTGTACTGTGAGTGTGTGTAAGTGTGTGTGCAGTGTGCAGGTGTGTGTGCAGTGTGTCAGTGTGTGTGCAGGTGAGCAATGAGCAGTGGTGTAGCAGTGTGCATGTGTGCAGTGTGTGTGCAGTGTGTCAGTGGTGCAGTGTGGGCTAGTGAGCAATGAGCAGTGTGTGTGGCAGTGTGTCAGTGTGTGCAGTGTGAGCAATGAGCAGTGGTGTGTGCAGTGTGCAGTGTGTGTTGGCCAGTGTGTGTGCACAGCTTGTGTGCAGGTTGTCAGTGCTGTGGGCGGGCAATGAGCAGTGTGTGTGCAGTGTGCGTGTGTTGCAGTGTTGTGCAGCTGTCGTGTGTCAGTGTGTGCAGATGTGTGCAGTGTGATGTGCAAGGGCACAAGCTCGGAGTGGTTAGTGTGTGCGACGTGCGTGGCATTTCCAGGTTGATGAGCACATGTGAGACAGGTGTGGTGTGCCAGTGTGTGCAGGTGTGCAGTGCGGTACAATGAGCTAGTGTGCTGGCAGGTTCTGTTCAGTGGTGTGCAGTGTGAAGTCAGTGCTGCATGTGACGTCATTGTGTTGTCAGTTGCAGTGTGTGTGCGTGTGTGTGCAAGTTGTCATGTGTGTGCAGTGCGTGAGCAATTGAGTCAGTGTGTGTGGACGCTAGCATGAGCATGTGTGTGTTGCAGTGTGTGTGGGCAGCTGTGTCACAGCAGGTAGTAGCGGCGGTATTCATAGGGAATACCCGTTACATTGTTCACATATGTACAGTAGAATCATTATTGTACTCATACTTTATACGCTCAATATTATACCCAATTGTATGCCCGGAATGGGAAATTTGGTTGCAGCCGTCTTACCGAGACCAAGTCCCCACCAGCATTTAACTGCTCCACCGCCGGACCCTCTACCGCGGACCTCTTCTATGATAAGGTATGTTTTAAGGTAGGGGGTTAACTTTAAGGGTTTAATTGTTAGGGTAGACGGTTAACTTTAGGGGTTTTAGTGGTTAGGGTAGAAGGATAACTTTAGGGTTTTTTAGTGATTAGTGTATGGGGTTAACTTTATGGGTTTTAGCGGTCTGGGAAAGAGCTTAGGGTAAGAGGTTAAGCTTTATAGGCTAGGAGGTAGCGTTAGTACTAGGGTGTTTTAGAGTTAGGGGTAAGGTTACGGACTTACCTTGGTGGCGAATTCACCAGCAGCTTAATGTCCCTGCAGCGAGGTTACTTGCAGCTAAACTCCAGCAGTCACTTGGTTGCAGCAAAATGGCAATGACCAAATCTCCTAGACCACAGTATGCCACATAAAACCTACCCTACATTACCTTTAATTATAGATGTAGCCAGGTCCCCTCTGGCTCCCCGGTTCATTGCCTCCCTCTCCCTTACCTCCTCCAGGGTGGGGGCTGCTGCGGGGGCGAATGTGTCACATGGGAGGGCAACTGCCCATTACCTGTCTCTGGGGGTATCTGGAATAAATCCAAGTTGCAAGGTTCTGTGAGTAGCGTGCAATCCTATAGAGTGAAGATACCAGCAACAAAGGAGCAGAAGGAGCACAGCAGCAAAAATGGGATGGCAACTCCAGATAAAAGTGAAGGTATTTAATGTATCAACTTCTCATACAGAAATAAGAGAGCCACAAACGCACCAATGCGTTTCGTCCCGTGGGACTTTGTCAAGGTGTAACTAGAACAATAAACAATCTTACCTATATAGTGTAGACATTTCACGCCAAAAACCGAACCAGAGTGACGTCATTGCCGCGCGCCAAGTGTCCGTCGCGTCAGCCATCCAAGCAATCCCAGAGTACTGGGCTCGTATGACGTTACCACCGCGCGACTAGACACCAAATTGACACGCAGCCAGGCACCACCTCTGATAGGCTCCCTGTGGCCAATGTGACACTTTTTGAATACAGACAACTTTATTTACAAATATGAATGTACAAAAACTTATAAACACAGAATAAAAACAAACAAAATGACTAAAGAATCATAATGTGATGGTATAAAATTATATGCATGATATAGGAAAAAACCCTTATTGACAAATCACTAACAATTCATCAAGTAATGCAATCTTCTAATCAAACGAATATGTGTATAAAGTAACATCTATTTATCATTCAGAAATAATACATGAGCTCATAAAAAATACCTAGTAAATTTGTGAATTAGTGTATTGTAAGTGGTATATAGTATAATGACTCTCCCCATTAATTCAGGGTAAAAACACCATATTGATAACATACTTATTATTTAAAGTGTAATAATGTGCATAAATTAATTTAAGCATACATATAAATAAATTAAATAAACATAATTACTGTAGTAACCCTGGATAGGTATACAGTAAGAAATGTTATATTAAACCACATGCCACAGACATGGTGTATAACCAGAATATGCATATTTATAGATAATATAATAATTTTGCCCATAAATAAGTTCTTAACATAACATATTTAATCAACCATATTCAATAAATTATCAGAACTCCCTATATAAAATGCTTTATAGAAAATGAGTGAGATCCCAATCAACGTTGATACCATGAGGCATCCTGGTCCTCAACGTAAAGATCCAGAATGCCTCACGTGGATCCAAACGTCTGGTTCTGTTCCCTGATCTGGGGTGGAATTGACATGCGAGTGAGTAGGAGCTGGGACATAGAGTGGGGAGGGTGTGTTTGTGCAGGGAGGAAAGTAGCCCCCTGCAATAGGCCAGAAGTCTCCCCTTAGGCCCCAGATAGGCCTTACTCACCCTCAGCTTGTGGCTGCTACAGGGACCCCCCATAGGATAGGGACAGGGTCCTGTAGAGCCAGCTTCAGTGAGGGTCACAGCCAGGAAGCGTGGAATTGCTGGACACTGCTGTGTTGGGGAATTATCCTCTGCCGTAGCAGAGGCAGAGACTGTCTAAAGATGGATCACTCCATGCGGGAGCCACCCATCATTGAGGAAAAGGCGGAGGTGTCTTTGATCATCTCCTGAACCAAGGGATTCCAAGCAAGCATCTGCGCGTGCCGGTGTGAACATACCCGGCAGGTACCTGCATCATACAACAAGGGCACCAACCTCATCTCAACTTAGTGGGCAGCGCTGTTCCACACTTGGGTGGGAAGGGGACTTTTGGGACTCTGGGATATATGGTGTGGGATTACAGTTTATGAGGTCCAGTGTTACAGTGGTGACACTATTGGGATGTATTGATGTTATAGTTATTTGTCCTGAGTTATCATTTACATATAGTAAACTGTTTTTATATACTGTATAAACTGGTGTATTGATTATTATATGTGGGTCCTGTGTTAGGGGACATCCTACCCTTAGAACCCTACACAGATGGAGGTGATGTATATGTGAGTATCATTCCAGAGGATACACCCCAGGCTCTCATTGGTGGAGGTTCAGGCTTCCTGTGAACCTGACAGGTAAAAGCACCACACCTGGTAATACATATAGACAGTGTTCGACAAACCTATACATTTGCTCGCCCCGGGCGAGTGGATTTAACCCCCGGGCGAGTAAATATTGGCCCAAGCAGCACACGTTTGGTACTAGGTGGCGAGTAGATTTTTTTGTGTGGCGAGTAGATTTTTTGGTGATTTGTCAACCACTGCATATAGATTCCCCTCGCATGCACTCTATCTGCGATTGGGGGGGTGGTGGGGCAAACTGTGTTACATAGAAAAAAAGCATAGTATAGTTTATTCCTTGAAAAAGTGTACTAACCTAGTCTGAGGATCTCCGTTGTTAGGTAAACCATAAGATTTGCATAAGGGTAAGCAAGATATCTATTAAAAATGATCGATCCGCTATCTTTCTGGTGAATGCGAGGACATCATAGCACTAAGCAGATTTGAGGATACGAGTTACAGAAATAGATATGTTAAATGGAGATAACAAAGCGTTAAAAAATTAGCGCACCGCTATAGATCTACCCCATACCAACCAGAAAGGTTTGATTAATAATACCAGTGAGCACTGTGTTAATTGGATCTACTAGAGATGGTACAGTACTAAAAGCAAAGTCTAATTTCATGCAACCAAGTTCCCCTGTATTCATTCTTTTTTCGTATTGCCCGTTCACGACCAGTCAAAACTTTGGGGCTAACATATGACTAGGTCAATTGTCTTAAGACTAGAAAGTATAATTGAAATTTGTAACAAAAATGTAATGTAGATATTACATTTAGATTGTATTTAACAGTTTATTATAAGACCTGCAGCAGTGGGAAGATTAACCGATGTAAACTATTTACAATAATTTTACACTAGCAGAGATGGGTCAATATTTAAATTACTTTTTCTCTAATTTGCTCATTGTGTCTTTACAGTTCTTGATGTCTTGATAAGAAAAAGCAACTGGAGGAATAAAATAATAGGTGTATTAGCTATTTAGAATACTCAGTGCCTAAGCAGATTCATAGACAGGTGTCTATCCTAATTACAGTATGTTCTAGCACATACCCTAGTCAAGATGTATATACCCCAATTAATTATTCCTGCTCCTGGAAAACTACATATGCACTTAACAATAACCATATGTGGTGTGGGAGTCACATTTCAATGACTTCATCAACATATAGGGCTTGTTATTACTAGAAAGAAAGATTCAGTCTACAGTATGTGACCAACACAACCACTCCTTACAGATCCCATCATTCATTTACATTTCAGCTGTTGTAATTGATATGATAACAGCAAAATTAAAATGTAGAATTAAAATAAGACCAGTACAGTAAATAAAACTAAATTAAATCTTTGCGTTTGATGGTTAAGGTTGCTTTGCATTCAGTTTCCAAATCCAATAACTGATATAATGTGAAATTTCCCTACAATGTGATTTGTTTTATTCTTGTGCATGCTTGTGCAATTACTATTCATTAGAAAATAATTGCCAATTTTACCAGTGCGCGTTATTTTTCTGAATTTGCTTTGAATGTGTTTAGGTTGTGCATAGATTTTGGGCTGTTTCGAGCTTCTTCTGTCCACTGGGGTCACTGCCTTCTTCTGTCTTAAAACTAAACAGTGCCCCACTAGTTACTGAGAAACGGAACTGTGAACTTCTACACAGCCGTATGCTCACCATCTGTCAAACATAAACCGAATGATTGTAAGGAACATATTTTAAGTTATTCTTGGTGCTTGCTGAGGCTACTGTTTTTTTAGCAGCAGATACAGTACAATAAATTTAAAGACCAATGAGATGCTAAAGAGCATGTTTAGCTCTTTAATGGGGACCCTTTAGCATCAGAGAGATGTCTTCCTTTGCAATGTTAATATATAAAGGGAGAATTCCTTCTCAAATTTTTTTTGGAAAAGAACACTTTAAGCATTAAAAAAAAGTGTAGCACTTTCTTAATAGAAAAAAATACACAGATTCCCAACAAGCTCTGAGAAACCCCAAACAATACCACATAATATATATATGTGTAGCCAGGTCTCCCCAGCGCTACCGCACCCCCCTCACCTGACTGCCGATCGCGGGGGCCGCCGCGTCCAATGGCGGCTCCGTTCGGCAGTGGCAGGGGAGAGGGCGGTCAGGTCCCGGCTCGGGGGTTGCCGGGGACGCGTGCGGCCGGTTGCCAAGGCCGCACGCGCATCTCAGGGCTCCCGGCGCTCCCGGAGCTGGGCGGATAGGGCGCCGCCATGTTGCGCCGGGTCGCGCATGCGCAGTGAGTCCCCGGCGGCCCAGTTAGCTCGCGCATGCGCAGGGAGGCTGCGAGAGGCAGGGAAGAGTCGCGCGAGCATGAGGATAGTCAGGGGAAGGTTGAGGCTGCCCCAGATAGCTTGCGCAGGCGCAGGGACAGCTCAGGAAGGGTTGCAGCGGCCATTAGGAGTTAGTGTAGGCAGAGGGGAGGAGCGCACGCGGCCTCAATGTTATTGTAGGGGCCTCGGGACTACAATTCCCATGAGGCATAGCGAGGCAGGCACCAGGTGCTTGATAGGAGCCAATAGGGCTGCAGGACTGCCCTGGAGGAAAGAGATACATTTCCCGGGCTTTTGCATGAGTCACGTCAGTTGGAGCAGCGGAGCTGAAGGGGAAGGAAGGATGCAGGGAGTGAGTGCAGCTCCTGCATCCTGATAGGTACCCTCACCCTCCAGGTAGGCCCCAACTCCCCACCAGGTTAGTGGGTAACTGATAAGGGACGGCCCTAGATAGGGAGGTCGCCCTTAGTGTGTGTAAGGTGCAGGTTTGGCAGTGCCACAGCGGAGAGGGCTGTGGGCACTGGCAAATAGGCACAGCGTGCTAGTAGTGGATTGCTACGGGATCCAGGTGGCTGTGTGTGATTGCAGCTGTCTGTGTGTGTGTCGCTGCATGTGCTGGGCGCAGTGCGTGCAGTGTGTGTGAAGTGTGTGTGGATCCCTGCAGGCTGACAGTGTGAGCTGAGTGTTGGCTGCAGGTGCGTTAGGCTGTTAGGATTAGCAGTTACAGTTGAGACTGGGTAGCTAGGGGAAGGGGGGGGCAGGTTAATGTCCACAGGCCCTAGGAGTTTTCCCCAAGCCATCCCAGGTTGCGGTTCCTCAGGGACAGGCCCTAGGTTAGGGTTGCTGTCACTCTAGGAGTAGTTAGAAAGAAAGCGGATAGCGGCGGTTGCTGTGCCCGTGCGACGGTGGTGTTACCGAGAGACTGCTGAGTTCCCGGGAAGCGGTGGGACCCTCGTTGGGGTCCACGGCGGAAGTACCTGAATAGGATCAGACGGACGTCTGACCCTTTGAGAAGTGTGTTGCGGTCCTGAGCATCGGAGTGCTCGGAAGGTACTTCATTATTAAGTGCACCAACAGGCCTATTCACATAGTGACTGCGCAGTCACCCATTGACTATCTCCGTAGGAGTACGGGACATTGGGTGTGGGGGTTTCACTGGACACTGGGTGGGATCACCTAGTGTTGGGGGAACGTCCTGCGAGACGTCCCGGGTAGTGTCTCCTCGTGAGAGGGACACAGGTTATGTAAATGCGATGATATGTTCTATGTTCAAAGTAAATTCCTTAGTTATTATATAATCACTGACTGTGTGTGTGGTTTCTAATTGGGTTCCTATGTAGGGTCATTCTACACGTCCATAGAATCCTACATAGGTGGAGGCGCTGTAAAAGAAGATTCGTTCCAGAGGATTCACCCCAGGCTCTCATTAGCGGAGGCTCAGACCTCCTGTGAGCCTGACAGGTATACGCACCACACCGGTAACACCGCATGTTCTACTCACCCACACTACATATGAGATTGGGTGGGGTGGAATACCCGTTACATATGTATATGTGTCAAAAGGAGTGCTAGTGGGCGTGGCTAAATGTATACAACAAAAATAAACAAAGATGCCCAAAGCTACTTCCAATGTGACAAAAATACACAGTGCAATACCTATATATCTCTTGTAAAAGGGTCATTTAGTTTAACCCTTTGGCCAAAGCGTCTTAAGCCTGCTGCCACTTACAAGGCATGACCGTAGCAGGTCTTAACACTCACCTGGGTTCTTAATAGAAGAAAGAATTAGGTGCACTCACTGGATTTATGTAACTGCCTCAGGTGCACAGCGATCGTCCCACCAATAGGGAGACCTATACAGGACACATCCTCCTAACACAAGAAGGAGCCGGCACTCAAGAGGTCTTCATACAAAAAAAAGAATTTTAATTGATCTCTGTGGATTAAAATTCTTTTTTTTTTGTATGAAGACCTCTGGAGTGCCGGTTCCTTCTTGTTTTAGGAGGATGTGTCTTGTACTTTCTTAATAGAAATCAACTAATATGTATTTAATTTAAAAAAATTCTGCTGATTAAAAGGAAATGACAGCCGTTTTGACACACGCAGAATTGTGTGCTATTCTTTCTGCTATTCTTTGTGCCTTATTCAATAAAGCTAATTTGCATGGGTAAATGCTCATCCAAATATAGTTTGTGAGACCATGTTCTGAAAAGCATGTGTAAGAGCTAAACCTGATTCGTACAGTATGTGCACGTCCTATCTCTAATCAAATGCCTTTTTTTATAAGTACTTCATTAGTCATAATTAGATTCGAGCACTAAATATAACAGTTTTAGTTTTCACCTATATTTGTTAAACAAGAATAGGATATTTAGGACTACAGTAGCAGGAAATAGTGCAAAAGTCTCTTTTATTGTATTTTCAATGCATACAGCACATGCAAAAATCCTTATTTCTTCTTAGTTACTGCATTAGAGGCACTGAATAAAATAGCAAGCTTAGTGCTGTATATGTAACTCCTCTTTATCCCTTGTATTAGTGTATACATATACTAGGATGGGGCTTGAGTTCACCTCCCCATTACAAATATATACGATGACCCGTGATATCTACAAGACATCTTCAGAGAAGAGAGAGAGCGTCTACCTTAAATATAGGATATCGAGTGCTGTGGTCCCCACTTTTGGGAGGCCGAACATATGGATGAAATGTCTCAAGTATAGTACACCAGCAATGTGTTGTAGTGCAAATGTCCAAGAGTCACTTAGTTTGTCCAAGTGGCTTGTGTACTAACTAATGGGCAACTGTTGATGCCAGCACAGCGTTGGAGCTCATGTAACACAAAGTACTACCGATAGTTGCAGGCATGGTGTTGCAGGCTGCGTCTCCATGCACGGCTCTTAGAGTCGATCGTACAGTATAAATATACATTTTAATAATAGTGTACATGTGCAGGGGGTCTCCTGAGCTGAACCGCATTGGTTTTAGCCTTGGGGACCCCCTACGTCATGAGATACAGGTCCCGTTATGGGGTGGCGTTATCCTCTGTGCTTTTAAATCTCCCGCGTCACGTGACCTGGGGATTTAAATCAATCAGATGGCTTGTGAGCCATTTGCCACTCAAATGTGACATAACAGACCTATAAAAGCCTGTGCAGCCTCATTTGATGACAAGAAGCCAAGGAGGGAGGACCTCCACCACCAATAGGATTACAATGAGTTACAGATGAAGATTAAGATGGATGAAGATACAGCTACAGATGAAGAAGAACAAGAAGTTACAGAAGAAGATAGAAGACCCCAAAATGGATTACAATTAATAGATGAAGGTAAAGAAAGAAGAAAGGGACTTTGTACTTTACCTGTGGCCCGTTGCTTTTTGGGATCATGGATTGGTTCGAGAGCTACCAGAGACCCCTGGAATCGGAGTGTGAAGCCATCTAAAAGGTAAGAAAAAATATTGAATGTATGTTATTTTTCTTTTTCAGGTATATATATATATATATATATAGATATGTTCCTTACCGAGTAGATCCAGGATCCCAAGATCACGAGGCAAGAAGGAGACAGCACACTCAAAGGTACAAAAAGCAGCGTGTATTCAGTAGAAAAACCAGCACATAAACCCGACGTTTCGGTCCTTGACACAGGACCTTTCTCAAGGGAGTGCACTCAAAGGTACAAAAAGCAGCGTGTATTCAGTAGAAAAACCGGCACATAAACCCGACGTTTCGGTCCTTGACACAGGACCTTTCTCAAGGGAGTGCACACACCTTTGAGTGTGCTGTCTCCTTCTTGCCTCGTGATCTTGGGATCCTGGATCTTATCGATAAGGAACCTAGCTCTCATACTACCTGTATGGGACAAGCCACCTTTTAACCCATATGTGTGATGCCATTGTTATTTGTATATATATATATATATATAGTTATATTATATAGATACTATTAATTATATATAATATATATTATTATTATATATTATATTATATATGCCCCCTAGGGCTATACATACATACTGTACATACAGTGACAACCAATGTTTATTGTGCAAATGATTGCTTTAATGTATTTTAAATGTATTTTGGAACTTTGTTTTTTCTTTTTTATGCTATTTATTTTGTATTTTGATTTTGTATGCTGGCATTTTTGGTGGTGTTTTCCATGGATTTTTCCAGGGTGGTATTTTTTTGTTTGCTTTTTAATAGTGGATTATTTTTGGTATTTTGATTTTGACTGTTGGTGTTTTTTGGAGCTTTCTTTTATTTCTTGATGGTTTTGTTTTGGTTAATTGTTAATTCTGGTGTTTAATTGGTGTTTGCTTAGTTGAATGGTGGTAATGGTATTGTGTTTACTTGCTTATTGTTGTTTATTTGGTGATTGTTTTGAATACATTGAATATTGTTTTTGATTGTTTATCATATGGGCATGATGTACCCACTTTGCCAATCAATTGTTTTCTTGGCATTTGTTATTTGTATAGTTTGCTATGAAATGTGTTTTATTTTGAGCCTGTTTTTTGTTTACTTCACCATTTATTGCTATAGTGGTAAATCAGGCCCATATTATATGGGCATGATGTACCCACTGTACTAATGAATGAGTGGAGGGAGGTGATAGTGGCCTGTGGAGGGTGGTTAGGCCTCCTGTATGTGGAGTGGGGTATGGTGGGATACCCCTTAATTACTCTAGCAGTAAATAACCACTAAGGTGATTAAGGGGTTAGGGGACATTAAATTGTATTTTTGATTGCATTGTTTGTGGCAAAGGAGGACATGGACAGTGATGAGGATGAGGACGGCCTTCATCGTGGCAGCCTGGCAGGGGTGAGTGCAAGTTTTATTTACTTTATATAAGCTTGTTAATGTTTTATTTTAAATGGGCAAATGCACTATTATCCATATCTGGACAATATTAATTGTGCCCATTACTGTACTGTATGTGTTAGGGGCAGGGGGGGGGTCTATTTATTTAAAAGTATTGGCTGTTGTGTTTTTTTGGGCACAGGATTGGTACCGCAGGCCAGCGGGGACCCGCGGACAACTGCGGGGACCACCCGAGGGCCCCCAGACACTTGCAGGGACCACCCGCAGGCCGCCACACATCAACCGGGACCACTCAAGGACCCTCAGACACCCACAGGGACCACCTGTGGACCACAATGGGTCCACCAGACACACGTGGGGAACATCTGAGGACCCCCAGACACCCGTGGGGGCAACCCGAGTACCTCACGACACGTGTGAGACCAATCGGGGACACCCGTCAGCCTCTTGGATTAAAAACAATAACAATGCTTTTTTCATGTCTCCATCTCTTTTGCTGGTGAAAAGAAATGCTGAGTTTTTACGGTGCGATTCACTTATTGCTTTGTGAATTGCGCTGACTGGCAAAAAACGTTGGGTTTGCAATTTTTTGCCTGTTCGGACAACTTTTTTATCACAGTTTTTTTGTTGAAAAAAAGCCTTTTAAGGGTGATACTACACTGTTATCACTTCTTTGTGAATCGAGGTGCATGAATTATCGCACTTAAAGGGCATTTATTACACTTAAAAGCAGCTATCACTGCTTAGTGAATCGCCCCCACAGTGTATTAAACGAATAGTCCCAAAAAGTTACAAAAAGTCTTGATCCTAAAGTCCTCAAGATGATAGGAAATGGTCAGTTTCCCAGGATATATAGTCTTATTCTTTAGTAGGTGCAACAGAGACTGGTTTAAATCTTAAACTCCCACATATGGAATACAGGCAACATATCCATATAATGATCGCAGGAGATCAAGTAATTACAGGTATAACAGCGATAGAGGGACAAATTGGAATAAATACAACAAGCTGGTCGTAATTACTGTAACAAAACCAATAACACTAAATATAAAACCAATAAAGACATTTACTCCAGAATAATGACACAGAGCCCCAAAAATTACTCCAGAGCTTTGGAACATAGAAGGGCTGAAGAACCACCCAAAAAAGAAAGGGAACTCCGAGCTAGAACCAAAATGGATAGAAACTTCTAATTTAGGGACACACTGCAGTGAGAGGACAGGTTTCAAAAGTCAAACCTATCTCTGACACAACAGAGAGACAGCCATGTACGCCCCATTGAGGGAAAAGAGGAAGGGGAGACCACACAGAGGAAAGAGGGGGGCATGGACAATTCCAGTCTTCAAGGGTCACCAACAGGTCAGGTTCTAAGGATATCCTTGCTTCAGCACAGGTGGCTCAATCAGTGGCTCAGTCAATAATGGAAATTCATCATTTCCGAATTTGTTTTCTATCACTGCCAAATCCACTCGATTATTGTTATAGTTAAAAAATTGCTAAAATATTTACTTAATAATAGTTTTTACATTATTATTATTATTATTATTAACCAACTGTGATTGAATGTACTTTCAGTGAAGAGGGCTCAGGCCCTCATGCTGCTCATGTTACTGTGATTGTAGTATATTAACTGGAATATACAGCAACAGTTATTATTATAAGTATTGTTATTACTGGGAACAATAATCCCAAAAATAATAATTAAGCTCCCGGAATAGTTTAATTGTAACTCTGACAATGTTTGGCAAGGACAGTCCGGGATAATATATACATCCTGTCATATCATAATTCTCTACCTATACACTATTGATGAGCGACAAAGGGCGCTCGTCAAAATAGCCACCATTATCACCCTAATGTTCTCCAAATTTAATTGGGCGACACTCTGTACAAGATGGGATTACAACAGTCACAGCCTCCTCACTCCTAGAAGGGCTCCCTGAAACTCTATCCACTCCTCCTGCCTGAGGGTCCACCTCCTGAAGCCCTACATCCACCAGTTGAAGTTAATAGTACACAAGCCAGAGTAGCGGTTGCAGCCATACAGGTGCTGGGCATAGCAGACTCAGGTGCTCCTGCTAAAACCAGATCCAGGGCCACATTGTCTAAACCTGTTACGGTGGTCCACAACAGATTATTATTACTGGACCCTACTCCGGCAATCCCGACACCATCCTGACCTAGAAGCACAAACAACACATCCGGATACATCTACTCCTCACGCATCTGTTCAAGTAATATGTGGGCCTGTGTCCTGGAAGCCTCAACAGTCTCTGTCACTGTCAGGAAGGAATCATGGAAGGTCAATGACAATGAGGAAATAGCAGGGGCCAAAGGTGACACTGACAGCAGAGTTTTAAACAAACACTCCAAAAGAAGAGCCCAAATCCACACTACTAACTGCTTCCTCTAAAACAGGGCTACTTTCGACAACAACCTGTTTCCCTGACACAGGTGCAGGAGCAGACAGTTCCAAAGGCATGCTTTCAACTGGGGTTAAAGCAGGCAGAGTACTTTGCATACGCCGGCACCTGGTACTAGCAGGAAAAGTTGCTGGTACATCAAAAACTGACTCGTCCACTCGCACTGTCAACTGAGCCTAAAACAGTTGACCTATTCAGTCTCACATGACGGACATGGTGAGAGACCCTCCTGCCCTGGCTGTCACTGCAACCACTCATTATAAAAAAAATGAAAAAAAAACAAGAAATTAATATTCATAGAAAACAATATTTTACAAAAATAGAAAAAATGTGTCTGTGTTCTGTGTTGTGCTTGTGTCTGTGTGACAGTGTGTGTTTCTCTCTCTCTCTCTCTCTCTTTCTCACTCACCCTCTCACTGCAGCCAGCTCCTGTCTCACCCTCTCTCTCAAATTGCTGTGCAGATATGTGGGTGTGGCCACATTACGTGGCATGCTATAGTTCCGTGTGGGACTTTTAACGACGGATTACTCTGCCAGCGTTTTCTACGTTGGATTAATCCACTGTACTTTTTTCTCACAGTACAACAACGGGTTAGAAATAAACACAACCCACGGAATGGATTTACGTTAATGCTGCTGGGGGGTAATTTAACGCCGCAAAACCGTGCCATATAGGGAGAATTAAAATAATTGATACGGATTTAAATTGGAACAATCAGTCTGCAGATTTTACACCACGGAACAGATTTTGAAGGGAGAACCCGGGAAATTCCAGGAGAATGGATTTGGACTGTACTTCCCATATCTATAAAAGACCACTCTATCAAAAGAGACTATAATCAATATTTGGTCAACAAGGCTATGGAATGAGCATTAGATCTACATAGGTCTACTTTCCTTGGAGAAATCCACATAGACGGAATAGAAACTCCTAAGAAGAGAAATAAGAGCAACAATATTGAATATAATATATATTTTATTACAAGATACAATGGAGCCGCACCAAAAATCACTAATGCTCTTAAACATTGGAACATTTTTCAGTGTGATCCTATTCAAGGGAAACTACTGCCCAAGTATCCAAACATAATTTTTAAAAAGGATGGAAGTCTTAAATCGGTGTTAGGTCCAATAATGCTCAAAAACACTGATACCAATAGCAGTAAGAATTGACTCACAGACAAACCGTCTGGATTTTCTAAATGTGACCTACCTGGATGTATTACCTGCAATGATCTTGACACCAAAGATAAAAGAGCTTCCAGTTAATAGTCGCAGGCAAAACATTTAATGTGAGAGACTTCTTAAACTGCAAATTCACCAATATCGTTTATCTAATAATGTGTCCATGGAACAAACAATACATACGAAAAACAAAAAGACCAATCAAGACCCATTTCCTGCAGCATAAATGAAACATTCAACATGGTTTTGTCTAACATGACTTAACTAAGCAATTCAATGATATGCATAATAAAGAACACACAGGAATTTTAATAAAAGGTATTGAGCAGGTCCCAGTTGATGAGCGCGGAGGAGATAGGGTTTTTTTTTGTCTCTGACAAAGAGAAACATATTGGAAACACCAATTAGAGACTTTGGGACCCAACAATCTCTATTTTTACATTGACCTAACAGCCTTCCTGTAATTGGACATATAACGGACTATATGACACTCATGCTTATCTGGAGTCTCCCTACTTTACTCTCTACTCAATATCCATACCCACAGCCCTACCAGCTACATCCCTCTGACTGGGCTATATGCTTTTGAGTAGGTTATGTATGGAGATTTTGCTTGCCTATTTCACATTCTCGACATTTTGGACATTTTGGACATCTTCATCCCACTCTTTGTTAGTATGTACGCTTATTGTGGTCCCATCTACACATAGCTACTTGTCTTTATGGAGTTGACCATTTTTCATTGTGAATTCTTTCACCCTTCATTATTCAACATGATTTTTAGAATTGTTTTTACTATTTCTCTTTTTTTTGACATTCCATATGATTCTTTTGGTGTCATCGTCTTACTTTCATTTGCATTTACTTGATCTCTATTCATGTACAGTATGTACCTTTATGAAATTGACACACAATACTCATCACAAGATTCTTTCTAACATAATATTTTAATAGTGCATGTAGTCATATACTTGTATGTATGCGGAACAATAACAGAACATACTGTTAGATTTATGGTTATATACTACATTGAGTCTCCCATAGCACTTCTACATGCTCTAAGTACCTTGGTTATACTGTAGACTATTACTCTGAGTACACATGTACACTCCCAGGACAGCTGAGCCCTGATTATTGGGACAATATCCCACACCCACCATTTACTGCGCTTTTACTAAGACTGACATCCTGCCTTTGAGAGGCTTGCTTGATTACTACCAATCGACAATCAATAGGAGGAGCCTGCACGCTTTATTTAAACTTGCCTGAGTCCTAAGGTGATCACTCCCTTGATGAAGCAACACGTTACAGTTGCGAAACGTGTTGGAGAAAGGACCTGAGGAGTTTTGTCCTGTTGTCGATCCATACTAGGACCGGAGTACCCAAGAGTGATGTTACTGCAGACCAGAAGTCTCTCTAGCCAGCATCACAGAACTACGAGGTCAGTGCTACGACACACAGATAAGCCCTTTTAATTTATTTACACTGTGAGTGCATTTTTACAGTTTTGATTTATATATATATATATATATCCAAACAAGAATGACCTAGGCGCAAGTAAAAACAAGAAAAACAAACATAGGGTACACTGGCGACACGCTTTATTGCGCATCGGCCAGATCCGCAAGCCGGGAGATTTCCCGGCTTGCTAGTGGCCGCCCCTCGGCGTGCCGCGCGTCATAGACGCGCGGTCACGCGTCTTCGGGAGCGTGCGCCCCCTGCACGCGCGTCCAGGGGCTCCCCGAGGGAGCCCTGGTGTCCCGCGATCGCGGGACAGCGGCAGGGGGTTCCGGGGGACCCGGCGGACCCGGCAGCGGTAGGGAGAGCGCCCCGATCGGAGGGCGCTCTTCCGCTGCTTCGGCGCGCGCCCGTCACTCTCGGGCGCGCGCCAGGCTACTGCTGCGGCACAGAACGGGCAAATGCTCGAATAAACTGTGCCGCAGCAGTAATACGTTCAAACAATTAGTCTCCCAGAAGGTACGATATGCACTTACAGCAGGTAGAATAAAATCAAGCCTTGTATCCACTCTGGGATCAGGAACAATGAATGAAGATCTGGAACCGCCAGCAGCAACTCATCTACAGGAACCGTATCCTCGTGTGAAATATCACATATAGGAAGAGAAGTGGGACACATACATAGTGTAACACAGTTTATTATAAAATTTTATAAAAAGACAATAAGTAAAATACTCACACTTTGTGAGTTTGGGTAAAAGCGTTTGAGAATTTAGAGCTTCTCACACTCATCAGGGGTAAGTATCCGTGGACTTATACACAGCTCCAGTAAACTCCTTACACAATGTCCTTATAACCATATGTAATGGTCTTGCCAAACTTCCAGGGGTATGGAGTCTTTCGTTTAGTCACTCCCAATATTGTCCAGAGCCTCTTAGAGCAGGGTACTATTACAGTTGTTGCAAAAACCCGTGGTTGGGGGCCTTGTATCTGTAGCTGCACCTAATGTGCTGGTAGTACTCACGCTACTCCAGGGGTGTGTTGTGGCGTTTTTCCCCTCGATCGCTAACCGTTGTGCTGGTTTGTAGATCCCCCCGCTTCACTCACTGCTCCTCTCCTCCCTGGCTGTCCGCCTGCACGCGGCGGCGTGATGACGTCACGTCTTCTCGCGAGATTGCGTCTCCAAGTCTCCCGGTCACTGTGTGTGTCTGCGTCCTTCCCCCACTGATTACAGACTTGTACCGAGCAGGTACAACGATAAAAATCACTGCCAGATAGCTGGAAATTGCTGGCTAGTCTCCCCAATGTCCTGTGTTCACTCTCACTGCTCCAAAAACCACGCCCTACGCGTTTCTCTGATCTCCCCCTGACGAAGCCGAAAGAGAGAAACGCGTTGGAGCTGGGGTTTTTGGAGCAGTGAGAGTGAACACAGGACATTGGGGAGACTAGCCAGCAATTTCCAGCTATCTGGCAGTGATTTTTATCGTTGTACACTGGCGACACACTTTATTCGAGCTCGGCTAGTCCCACGAATTCGGGTATACGCCGGTGTATTGAGGTTTGTGACGTGTTTCTGCCCGAGTGCATTGAGGTATTTTCCAGGCAGGGATTGAAGCATTTTATTCCGCTGGCTGCAATACTGCACAAGTAATATATATATACTGCATTACAATTCATGAATTTATGCCATCTGGTAGACACGCGAAGCATTGCGCCTATTAAATCCTAATCATTATCATTTAACAGATCAGCCGCCGTCAGCCAGGCATGAACCCAGGCTGGGAAGGCAAACGCAACAGGGGCTGTCTGAGGTGGAGGAGCGGCGCATTCCAGGTATCTGCCAGGTACATACTGGGTATTTGCTCGAATAAAGTGTGTCGGTGCAGTACCTGCTCGGTACAAGTCTGTAATCAGTGGGGAAGGACGCAGACACACACAGTGACCGGGAGACTTGGAGACGCAATTCGCGAGAAGACGGACGTCATCACGCCGCGCGTGCAGGCGGACAGCCAGGGAGGAGGAGGAGCTGAGTGAAGCGGGGGGGATCTACAAACCAGCACAACGGTTAGCGATCGAGGGGAAAAACGCCACAACACACCCCTGGAGTAGCGTGAGTATACACCAGCACATTAGGGTGCAGCTACAGATACAAGGCCCCCAACCACGGGTTTTTTGCAACAACTGTAATAGTACCCGCTCTAAGAGGCTCTGTGGACAATATTGGGAGTGACTAAACGAAAGACTCCATACCCTGGAAGTTTGGCAAGACCATTACATATGGTTATAAGGACATTGTGTAAGGAGGTACTGGAGCTGTGTATAAGTCACGGATACTTACCCTGATGAGTGTGAGAAGCTCTAAATCTCAAACGCTTTTACCCAAAATCACAAAGTGTGAGTTTTTACTTATTGTCTTTTATAAAATTTTATAATAAAATGGTTACACTATGTATGTGTCCCATTCTCTTCCATATGGGATATTTTCACACGAGGATACGGTTCTGTAGATGAGTTGCTGCTGGGGTTCCAGATCTTCATTCATTGTTCCTGATCCCAGAGTGGATACAAGGCTTGATTTTATTCTACCTGCTGTAAGTGCATATCGTACCTTCTGGGAGACTAATTGTTTGAACGTATTACCCTATGTTTGTTTTTCTTGTTTTTACTTGCGCCTAGGTCATTCTTGTTTGGATATCCCTCTATACCAGCCCGTGGAGCGGTAGACCTTCTGGCTGCAGACTTAATCAGGGAAAATTAGATTGTGAGGTAGTATACCCTCCTATATATGTGGTAAATATCATTATTAGTCTTATTGTGATTGCGCTCATTGTAGTTCTCTGTTTTTATATATATATATATATATATATAAATCAAAAATGTAAAAATTTATATATATAAACGAATAGACGATACCGTTCTATGGCTAACTAAATGCTTAATGAATAACGGTATCGGCTATGTATTTTTGATTATTAAGCTCAGCTAAAACCGTACATATATATATATATCCATACCTCATAAATGCATCATATATAAACAAACACAAAGACCCATATACACATATACACCATATACACCACAAACACATATATGCATCATATATACACCCCCCAATACATATATAACCATATATACACCCCCCAATACATATATAATATACACACACCCATATATGCATTAATATATATATATATATATATATATATATATATATATATATATATATACAAACACCCAACCCCCCCATGCATGCATCATATATATATACACACAGACATATATATCTTATATACACCCCCAATACATACATCATATATACACACACCCCATACATGTATCATATATATAAGCATCACACATACAGATACAGTACTTGTGTGTATATATATATATATATATATATATATATATATAAAATGGGTGTACAGTACATATGTCGCATGTATTGCCATTGGATTCAGTAACATGTATTACATCAATATCTGTATTGTGCAAATATGTTGTGTGTAGTTGTGCATATATGTATAGTGTGCATGCATGCTGCGTGCATCTGATGTGTGTATTTGGTCTGTTAACATCTGTGGTATGTGTATATAATGTGTGTACATATATGGTGTGTTTATCTGGGGGTGTGTTTGTTTATTGTGTTTGCATGTGTATGGAGCTTGCCTATTGCATGGTGGGTACATGTGTTTAGGGTGCATGTAGCGTGCGTCTATGCATGGTGTGTGGGCTGTCTGCTGACAGACAGGTAGAAGAATAAAAATCACACGCTTGTATCCATCTGGGATCAGGAACAATGAATGAAGATCTGGAACCGCCAGCAGCAAACTATCTACGGAACCGTATCCTCGTGTGAAAATATCAATATAGGAAGAGACAGTGGGACATCATACGTATGTGGTAACACAGTTTATCTTATAAAATTTTATAAAAAGACAATAAGATTAATACTCACACTGTGAGTTTGGGTAAAAGGTTTGAGAACTTTAGAGCTCTACACACTCATCAGGGGTAAGTATCCGCGGGACTTAACACAGCTCCCCGTAAACTCCTACACAATGTCCTCCTATAACCACTATGTAATGGTTGCGCCAATTACTCAGGGGTATGGAGTCTTTCGTTTTGCACTCCCAATATTGTCCAGAGCCTCTTAGAGCGGGTACTAATTACAGTTGTGCAAAAACCCGTGGTTGGGGGCCTTGTATCTGTAGCTGCACCTAAGTGCTGGTAGTACTCACGCTACTCCAGGGGTGTGTTGTTGGCGTTTTTCCCCTCGATAGTAACCGTTGTGTGGTTTTGGTAGATCCCCCCGCTTCACTCACGGTCTCCTCTCCCCGGCTGTCCGCCTGCACGCGGCGGCGTGATGACGTCACGTCTTTCGCGAGATTGCGTCTCCAAGTCTCCCGGTCACTGGTGTGTGTCTGCGTCCTTCCCCACTGATTACAGACTTGTACCGAGCAGGTACAACGATAAAATCACTGCCAGATCAGACTGGAAATGCTGGCTAGTCTCCAATGTCTGTGTTCATCTCACTGCTCCAAAAACCACGCCCTACGCGTTTCTCTGATCTCCCCTGACGAACGCGAAAGGAGAAACGCGTTAGGGTGGTTTTTGGAGCATGAAGTGAGAGTGAACACAGGACATTGGGGAGACTAGCCAGCATTTCCAGCTATCTGGCAGTGATTTTTATCGTTGTACAACTGGCGACACACTTTATTCGAGCTCGGCTAGTCCCACGAATTCGGGTATACCGGGTGTATTGAGGTGTTGACTGTTTTTCTGCCCGAGTGATTGAGGTATTTTCCAGGCAGGGATGAAGCATTTTATTCCGTGGGGCTGCAATACTGCACGTATATATATATTATACCTGCATTACAATTCATGAATTTATGCCATTGGTAGAACACGCGAAGCATTGCAGCCTATTAAATCCTAATCATTATCATTTAACAGATCAGCCGCCCGTCAGCCAGGCATGAACCCAGGTGGGAAGGCAACGCAACGGGCTTGTCTGAGGTGAGGAGCGGCATTCCAGGTATCTGCCAGTACATCTGGGTATTGCTCGAATAAAGTGTGTCGGTGCAGTACCTGCTCGGTACAGTCTGTAATCAGTGGGGAAGGACGCAGACACACACAGTGACCGGGGAGACTTGGAGACGCAATCTCGCGAGAAGACGTGGACGTCATCACGCGCGCCGCGTGCAGGCGGACAGCCAGGAGGAGAGGAGCAGTGAGTGAAGCGGGGGTGGATCTACAAACCAGCACAACGGTTAGCGATCGAGGGGAAAAACCCAAACACACCCGTGAGTAGCGTGAGTACTACCAGCACATTAGGTGCTAGCTACAGATACAAGGCCCCCAACCACGGGTTTTTGCAACAACTGTAATAGTACCCCGCTCACTCTAAGAGGCTCGTGACAATATTGGGAGTGACTAAACGAAGACTCCATTTACCCCTGGAAGTTTTGGCAAGACCATTACATATGGTTAAAGGACATTGTGTAAGGAGTTTACTGGAGCTGTGTATAAGTCCACGGATACTTACCCCTGATGAGTGTGAGAAGCTCTAATTCTCAGAACGCTTTACCAAACTCACAAAGGTGAGTATTTTACTTATTGTCCTTTTTATAAACTTTTATAATAAACTGTTTACACTATGTATGTGTCCATTCTTCTCTTCCTATATGTGATATTACACACGAGGATACGGTTCCTGTAGATGAGTGCTTGTGGCGGTTCCAGATCTCATTCATTGTCCTGATCCCAGAGTGGATACAAGGCTTGATTTTATTCTACCTGCTGTAAGTGCATATCGACTTCTGGAGACTAATTGTTAGAACGTTTTACCCTAGTTGTTGTTTTTCTTGTTTTTTACTTGCGCTAGGTCATTCTTGTTTGGATATCCCTCTATACCAGCCGTGGAGCGGTAGACCTTCTGGCTGCGACTTAATCAGGAAAATTAGATTGTGAGGTAGTATACCCTCCTATATATGTGGTAAATATCATTATAGTCTTATTGTGATTGCGCTCATTGTAGTTCTCTGTTTTATTATTTATTATTATATAAATCAAAAAATGTAAAGATTTATATATATAAACGAACAGAACGAATACCGTTCTAGTGGCTAATAAATGCTTAATGAATAACGGTATCGGCTATGTATTTTTGATTATTAAGCTCAGCTAAAACCGTACATATATATATATATCCATACCTCATAAATCATCATATATAAACAAACACAAAGACCCATATCACACATATCACCATATACACACAAACACATATATGCATCATATATACACCCCCCAATACATATCTAACCATATATACACCCCCCAATACATATATAATATACACACACCCATATATGCATAATATATTATATATATATATATTATATATATATCTATATCATAATTATATATATAATATACAAACAACCCAACCCCACCCAATGCATGCATCATATATATATACACACAGTACATATATAATCTGATATACACCCCCAATACATACATCATATTACACACACCCCATACATGTATCATATTATAAGCATCACATACAGATACAGTACTTGTGTGTTATATATATATAGATATAATATCTATATATATATATATATATATAAAAATGGGTGTACAGTAACATATTGTCGCATGTATTGCCATTGGATTCAGTAACATGTATTTACAATAATATCTGTATTGTGCCAAATATGTTGTGTGTAGTTGTGCATATAGTATAGTGGTGCAGCATGCTGCGTGCATCTGATGTGTGTATTTGGTCTGTTAACATCTGTGGTGTTGATATATGTGTGTACATATAGGGGGGTGTGTTCTGGGGGGTTGTGTTTTGTTTATTGGTTTTGCATGTGTATGGAGCTTGCCATTGCATGGTGGGTACATGTGTTAGGGTGCAA